>JARJDS010022703.1:0-30039 GCA_030264155.1 Atheta pasadenae | reverse complement strand
CTAAACCCCGTAAACACTGCTAGAAGTGAGTTTAGTCTAGAAATTCCGCAACAGATGCCACGCCAATTTACTTTTCAACATAAAATCAAATAAATTACAAGTAATTCGGGTGATTGAAGCCAAGTTTTGTTGACAAAAATAAAATACTTAGGTAATGATTTAGGCCTTGAACTTAGCTGAAAATAAAAGAACAACTCTTAAACTACAAAACAAAAGGATGAAACCTAAATTAGGACAATTTGGATAGGAGTTATAGCCAATTTTCTGCGACGTGTTTACAAAAAACCGGAAAATTGCTTAAGTTTAAGGACAAAAATAAAATACTTAAAGGATGATTTTCAATTTGAACTTGACTGGACATGAAATAACAACTCACAAACTAAACAACAAAAATATGAAACTTAAATTACAACGTTTTTACTAGGAGTTATAGCCAATTTTCTGAGACGAGTATACAAAAATACGAAAAATTGCTTATGTTTGAGAGCGAAAATTAAAATACTTAAGGGATGATTTTTAATTTAAATTTAATTGGGCATGAAAGAACAACTGATAAACTACAAAACAAAAATGTAAAACATAAATTAGGACAATTTGACTAAGAGTTATAGCCAATTTTCTGCGACGTGTTTACAAAAATACAAAAAATTGCTTAAGTTTGAGAGTAAAAATAAAATACTAAAGGGATGATTTAACAGTTGTACTTAAGTGGAGAGCAAAAATAAAATACTTAGGGGATGAATCAAAGGTTGAACTTAAACAGTTGAAATTGAAACTCAAAAACGTGTTGAGGGTTACTTACAACCAACAAAATAGTAATACACAAATTTTGGTTCTAAGTTACAACTTGTAACTAATTGTAATTATTTTGGTTGTAATTAATTGTAACTAATCCCTAGAAAATACAAATAATCATCTGCTATGAATTTCAAAAATATCGACAATTATAGTTTTCCATTTGTTGTTAGTTTGTTACGAGCACGAGACGCTCACGTTGAATGGAGACAAAGCTTCAAAGCTTTTCTTTCTTAAATTTAATTCACTACGTCTAGGTTCAATTTACTAATATGTTAATTTTTTTCTACATTGTTTATGTATTATATTATTATTAATAATAATTGTCTCTGCCATCACTTCTGACTCAACTCCGTTAAAAGCCCTCAGTTACATCCCTAGTGTAAATGTTGAATGCCGACAATAGAAAACATGGCAAAATGCGAATACAAAATAATTAATAAAGCAATACGATATTCGAAAATACCGGTATAACTACATTGTATCGACGATCAAGAAAAAAAGTTGAATAAATTCATTAAGAAAGAGCAAATAAAAGGACAGAAGAGAATTACTATATGCAAAATAATTGCAAGAGCAAAGCAAGGTAGCCCGTAAGACAATCGGAATTTGATATAAAAAAGAAATAAATATTTTGTAATCAATTAAAATTAAAATAACTTTTTAATATTTTGCCAGAACGCACTGTTCTCATTAAAAGTTAAAGAAAATGCTAAAACGAGATGTGCGGCCTTGCAACGCACGCCGAGATTACTAATATATTATATTTATTTAAATTATGATAAGAATCTTTGATCTTTCTTAATAAATATTCATCTCTGCCATTTAGTTTTTGTTGTAAAACTTTGCGGGTGTAAAAGTCACACACGTTTTGTCCTACATAAAATTTATTTTTGTCACTTGCACTACTCTGATACTTAAAGTTGTCTTTGAATTTACATCCCTGACAGTTACTTAATCAAATGATACTCTATTCCGGTAAAGTAATCATCAAATAAAGAAATACGACACTTTATAAAAAAAATTTCACAGCCATATCCAGTCTTCCCTATAATTAAATCGCGTTAAAATATTTTTGTTTACTCTATGTGCACAAAATACAAGATTGCAATCTCCTGTCAACTTCCTCAATTATACATATAAATTATAAAATAGAAGCTCTGAGAATTTAAAACGAATTTTGGAAAAAACAAAAGAAATATAAAAATACCTATTTTTTATTTTTTTAAATAAAGGTTAAAGAGTAATTTTTAACCTTAAGATTAATAACTTTGAACAAAACATATAACAATTTATTTAAACATTACACATTATAGTTATTAATCAACATAACTGTTAATTATTTTTTTAACTAAAAACTTAATTTGGATTTCATTGACAAAAATCAAATTACCTTAATGGTTTATTGTTGTAGCTTAGATGTTAATGTTGCACTTGCTAGCTTCGCTCGAATAGTGGTGCACTTGTTGATGTTATCACTGCAACGCTTCAATCGCGACTGTTCCTCAGCATTGTCTTTCATCCCTTTTATATGCATATTCTCTTGAACCGGGAATATTAATAGTGCACTATGCCTGTTGATTGGTTTAAAAGGTAGCATCATGCACTTAAAATTGAATTTGCTCGACGTTGTTTTCGCGGTGCCGATGGTTGTTTGAGGTTGTAAGCATGTAGTTTTTTGTATTAATTTACCTTGACTTGTATTTCATGATGTCAATACAATCATACATTTTTGGAAAATAGACTTAATTTAAAATGATAAAAATTATGAATAACTAACAACTTGAAATTATGTTTTTTATTTTGTGTGAGTGTCGGATACTTAGCTGTTCTCGCATTTCCGTCATTAGTTGTAACGCCGCAATTCGAAATTTTCAGCTTGTTTGAGTGCCGGCACTTCATTTGAATGCCAATTAATTGCAATATTGTTTGTTATGTAAATTATATATTTTCAAAATTCCACTTTTGATTTCAAAATTTCAACAATTCAAGAACTTCAATTAAAATGGCAAATCGATGGAAAGCATTAGTACTCGTTGGATTTGTTGTGTCATTTTAATGTAAATGGTTATAAAACAATTAAAAGACAACCACCGGGTTATTCTAAATACTTCCTGAAAGTTACATGACAATCAGTTCAGGCGTTTATTTGTTCATAGCGAATATACACACATACTTCCACTTTATATATATAAATAGAAGGAAAATAGATAACCAAAAATAAACAAAACCACCGTTTATTCGGTATGTTCATTCGTTAACAATTCTGAAAACAAAAATTATTAACAAATTTACATACTTTAAAAGTACAATCTTCAATATTATAATTAAATCTAACATATTAGGAAAATACTAAAATATAAAGGCCAAACCAAACAAGCCGTGTAACACCATTATTTTCAAATCTATGTGCTACATGAATTATTAATTCATTTACATTCATTTACAAAATTTACATCATATCATTCTAGTGTGTAAGTAGCTTTATACAAATTGACAACTACATTTATATGAGCTATATGAGTTTTACTAAAGTTCTAACCAGGTAATTGCAGGCAGAGATTGCAGACTAATTTTTAATAGGATTTATTCTAAATAAAGACATTAACTTATTTGTAGAAATTAGTTTATTTTGTAAATTTAAAATTTTTTGACATTATGTCAAAATCAGACATTGACATAGTTGTCAGTTTAACTTCTCTTTTCCAATCTTGTCAAAACAAATCTTAAAAATTAGCAACGTTACTAAAACAGCTTCAACTTAATGTTCATAAACATAATTGATAAATAATTAGTTATAAGTACTAAAATGGACGAGTCACCAGTGCCCAATAGTAGTTACGCTCTTCAACTAGCCTTACAAACAATGAAAGAACGTTGTGTTCAACTACAAAAACGGATAGCAACCTTACAAGAAGAAAATCTAGCTCTGAAAACCTCAACACCTCGACTTAACGACAATTCGTACAATTCTTTAGAGTCAAAAGTTTCTAAGTTAACTGAAGAACGTAATCAGTTAAAAAACACTATAACAATGGTGGCTGCTGAGAACAAACAACTTTGGTCAAGCCTGTCACGATTAACTAATGAACATAGATCTAATAATATTCCAAATACCAATACATTAAATATCAATGAAAAGGCTCATATGCCTTTAATAAGATCAAGAACATTCACCCAAGATGCACCTCATACTAAACACTTGCAGAAAGTACTGTCAGAAAGTGAGAAAACAAGTTTAGAGTTGGAAGATATTTCATTAAAACTACAAAATTCAATCACTATAACTCATGTGAATAATAAACATGATTGTGAGGATATTAATGAAGATGAAATGGATCTTAGTTTGGAGAATAGTTTACATTCTTTGGGGTTTAATTATTTAGAAGATGATGAAGTTGATGAATCACTTAGTGATTCAATTGAGCAACATTTAATGGATTTGAAGAATATCAAATTAATTTTGACACAACATAATGAGACTTTAAAAAGCACAGTTAATAATGTTAGGAAACATAAACTTGATTTAGAGAATAAGAAGGAACAGAGTGAGAGAAAACATTTGGAAAAATATGCAACCAAATTTATTCAAGTAAATATTGATGATGAAGAAAAACAAAAACTTGAAATAGAAAAAACACAAAGGGAAGAAGAGGTTAATCAAGTATCACCACAGCAGGATTGGGGTACACCAGATAGTTCATTGAAATTTGATAAGAATATGGATAAAATATGTCCAATGTGTAGTAAAAAGTTTTTATTTGATGTGGACTTTGATGTTTTTACGAAACACGTCGAGGAACACTTTATGGAAAACATGTTGCATTCATGATCTTAACATTTGTTAGTTTAATTAATTTATTACGCATTTATTTATTGTTGGAACCTTCCTATTTTATATTAATAAAAGTCTTTACTATAAATGTTAGGTTAAAGTACTAGTATAATCTTATATTTATCCCAATTGATTAGGTTTGACATCTTTAGTTGTTGCAGGTTGTTGTGTTGTCTTTTCAGTCAAGTTCTTACTGAACCAAGCAGGGCGGCTTTTTTCCATTTCGACAATACGTTTACCTTGCCAAAATTCAGTTGGTTTCTCATCTTTTTCACCATCATAAAGCACAACCACTTCTTTTTCAACTGGTGCAAGTTTTAACTCACTTTGTATTTTATCTTGCATCAATTTGGTTTCTTCAATTACTTTATTATAACAAGTAGCTGCAATATTTAAGAAAAACACACAATAAGATTTATGTAAAATGTAAACCAAGTAAAGTAAACACTTACGGCATAATTTTCCAACTTCATGGTCATCTCCACAAACATTACAAGTTCTGATGTTGGTTTTAGGAGCTAACATTTTCCATATGTAATCAGGATGTCCAAAACGACGCTTTTGACGTTTTTCTAAAGATGTACGATGTTTGGGAACAGCATAGAGAAATGCATCATTTAAAATTTCCTTCAAACTGAAAGATTCTTTGGGTTTTGATGCTTCAACATTGTCTATTTGCAGGACATTTAGTGCATACGCTTCTAGAATAATAAATAATATATTAATTAGCAATTTCTTAGGGTTTTATAAATACAATTATTTTGAGGTTCATCGTGTTAAAGTAACGGTGTATAGAAAGTTGCCTATGTTAAATGTAGTTTTGTAAATATTCATTACAAATGAAAGTACATATTTGTTGGTTTTAATTGGTATTATGTATATTTTTGGTGTAAATTCCATAGTTTCTAATTAATGTGTACATAACACACAATTAATTGATTAGAAACCCCTTATTTTTGACACTAATTCAGGTTTAATTGTTTAAAAATATAAAAGTACAATAGAACACAAATACCTCAGTAACATTTTAGCTAATTGAATTATTGATAATTAATTAATTGGTTTGTTTAATTGTTATTTATATACGTGTTCAAAATCAAAAACAATTCGTAAATATTGTTATTTGTGAGTGTGGGCGTCAAAAAGTAGGGTTAAGTGTCAGCATGCTTCGTAAAACTCGTATCATTACATAATTTTGATATTTACGAACCTGGTGGAAATTGTCGGGCGATCGCGTTCGCGATGTGCAGCTCCAACCTGCGGAGGGCGAGGTGAACGTTGCGCAGCAGCCCGGCCATAATATTCCAGTGAAATCGTTGGTGTGGTCGTTACAGCGACCTGATTCACGCGCACCGTGCTCGTGTAGTTGACGGCGACGTTCACGACGTCCACGACGGGGCGATCAGCTGAGTGCGCCTCAAGAGGGGACGCAGCAGCGGGTCGTAGAGTTGTGGTAGCAGGCGACTAGTCTTGCTAGTATCTTCTTCGCCGCGCGCGCCACATCAGTCTTAGCGATGGCTTGCGCTGGGTCAAGTAGATTGTGCGTTCGCGTGCAGGAGAAATTGTTGTGCCAGTGGGGACATGCACAGGCGTCGCGACGTCGCGCCGCTTCGTCGACAGCGGCGGCGGCGGTGACCACTTCGTTAGTGCAAAACGCCGCCAGTGTGGGATTCAAGCCCTTCCGGATACCCTTTGGTTATGACCATTCACAGGTAAAATTTAATTTTCATAAACAAACTTTAACCATCTTTCAAACAAAACTTTTACGATGGCATAATATTTAAATTACTCACTGTGTCACTGTGTTATGCAACCAACTCGGCGTGTGCCCTACGACCTTTGGCTAGATTCCTACACGTGCTTCGACCAATACCAACCAATACAATGATTTGGACCAATCAAAACTTTCAAAACAATTGAAAATAAAAACAAAGTTTTCAGCGCCAAATTTAAATGTTTAAATTAAAAAAAAACTTATATTTTGTTTTTTGGAAATTTATTTGACGCCAGGAATTAAAAATTTAAAATATTGATGATTTCTATCAAATAATAAATATTTGATTGGGAGTAAAAACACCTGGTGTAAAATGGCGTACAAATGTGTTATAAACAAAAAAGGTTGAAGAAAGTGAAGAGAAATTTCTTGGAATTTCATTTCACTATCACTGTGCTTGTAATGAATATTTGCCGATGTCTTGCGCGCTCGTCTTGGTTTTGCAAACGCATTTCTTATTATTTCGCCAATTGCCAGCAGACTACCAGACGAAAGCAGATATTTTTATCGAACTGGTTTTAATTAAAGATTGTACTTTTCAAGAACCATGTCATTTATGATAAATTTTCACGTTATTATTGAAAATATTGCATATTTTTCGAACCGCTCAATTTGATTGCCACGTTTAAAAACAGTGAATGAAAGTTGTATATGTATAGAATATAAAATTGTATAGAAATTTATAGAAATTAACATGTTTAATATGTAATTTATAAAATTTTTGTTTATTAATGTTTTATGACGGCTTACTATTGAAGTGTATTGAGGTCAGAACTAAAGAAAACCAAGAAAGTTAAATAAAAATAAATTTGTCGGTTTGTCGGATTTTTATATAATAATATAATTTAACGCGTTATTTATGTGTTAAACTTGATTTAAATATTTAAATAATTTAGATTATATGAGAACAAAAAACTTATTTCCCTTTTATTTATATATTTATATTTTAAATTAAAATTAAACTTATTTTGTAATTTTGTTAGATAATATGGTTAGAGCATTTTTGTATTTTATTGGCGGTTTTAGCAAAATTGGCGAGGTTTACCAAAAAATGTTGTTAACAAAAAAAGTAGGGAATTTTATTACGAATATTTTTTATTTTACACTTTTTTAAATAATTTTATTATAAATGCAAGTTTTGTTAGTTTTTATACTAAAAATCATGCGAAAAACGGACTAGTCGTATTGTGTCTCTATACATTTTACTGATTTATAAAAAATTGGTGCGTTCTACTAAAAAAGTAATTAAGACAAAATGAAGTTTATTTAATTGCGAATAACATTTGTTATAAACTTTTTTTGATATTTTTATTTTAAATGCAAGTTTTGTTAGTTTTTATACTAAAAATCATGTGAAAAACTGACTAGTCGTATTGTGTTTCTTTATACATTTTACTGATTAATGACAAATTGGTGCGTTCTATCAAAAAAAGTAATTAAGGTAAAATGTAGTTTATTTAATTACGAATAACATTTGTTTTAAACTTTTTTAAATAATTTTATTATAAATGCAAGTTTTGTTAGTTTTTATTTTAAAAATCATGCGAAAAACGGATTAGTCATATTGTGTTTCTATATACATGATTTATGAAAAATTGGTGCGTTCTACTAAAAAAGTAATTAAGACAAAATGTAGTTTATTTAATTACGAATAACATTTGTTATAAACTTTTTTTGATATTTTTATTAGAAATGCAAGTTTTGTTAGTTTTTATACTAAAAATCATGCGAAAAACTGACTAGTCGTATTGTCATTTTACTGATTTACGACAAATTGGTGCGTTTTATCAAAAAAGTAATTAAGATAAAATGTAGTTTATTTAATTACGAATAACATTTGTTATAAACTTTTTTTGATATTTTTATTACAAATGTAAGTTTTGTTAGTTTTTATACTAAAAATCATTTGAATAACGAACTAGCCGAAATAATAGGTTTGGAGACTTTCTTTCTGAAAATCTCTGTATTATTTTAATCTTAAGTTCTTATTTGATTGTAGGTAAATTTGTAATTGTAAATCGTCGTCTTTTTGAATGCCACAATAATTGTTCTGCAGACGCGCGCACGTTTCACATTAATATAATAAAATGTACGGCGGTAATCGAAATCGGTTGAAACTTTGAAAGTTATTGAGAGTTCTTGTGGCTGGTTGAAGTATGTTTTGTAGTTAATACATTTTTACACACGTCGCTTGTTAGGGCGCTTAGTAGACTAGAAACGTTTTGCACGAAAACGCGTACCGAAATGAAATGGAAATGAAAATCGCGCTACTGCCACATGAAACATGATGAAGGCGATGGATGAATTTCTCACAAAGACCGCCAAGAAGACTCCACTTTCGACATTCAACTTTATAAAGATTTCAATGTCGGGTTACGCATTTATACATATCATTTTTAACAAACAAAAATTAAAATTTGTTTACATACAAAGTGAAACAAAACATTTTTTCGGTTGTGGTTTTATTCAAATGAACAAAAAAAATTTAAATATATGCCAAACGGTGCGACAGTTCTAGACAGTGAACAAAAAGTAAAAGTTGTTTATGTTATTTTTTATTGTAAATATATTATTTATGATATTTGTCTGATTTGGCTTTTATTATATTCAATTATAATAAATATTTATGTTATTTTTTATATGGTATTTGTTTTCGTGTGTCCACTTGGTGTGATTTATCAAAAATAGAAGTTTGGAAATTTTTTAAGAGATTTTGATTCTTTTTAACAAAACTGGTGGGTTTTAAAAAATATGTTGGCAAGATAAAATAATTATGAACTCATTGGTTACAATTTTTTGATAAAAGTTTTTAAATTTTTTTATTAATAGTCTAATTTTTTAATGGTTTTATAAAGAAAAACATTAAAAAACGCGTAATAAAAATTACTTTTTCTACTTTTTTTAAGTTTTACTCAAAACTGATGCGTCTTACAGAAAAATGTTATTAAGATAAAATGTAGATTATTAAATTCTTAACAACTTTTGTTAAGATAATTTATTAATATTTCAATTAGAAATAGTAGTTTTTTGTGTTTTTGTGTAAGAAAATCATGTTTTATTATGCGTATGTTTGTTTGGTTGCATACAGTCAAAGTAGGATAACAGCAAAAATAGTAAAGTTTGCAAATTTCTTTTCTATTCACAATCTATGAATGTATCAATAAACGCGTAATGTGTGCGTTAAATGTATAATGTACAATAAAAACACCTTTCTTTCGATTAATGCAGTAGAAAGTTTTTTTTCAATGCAATTTAATTGTCTGCTTTTAATGCGATCGTTTAATTTTAACTACTTTTTATTTGTTCTGATTTTATTAGAAACAATGTGAATATAATGTGGTTTTTACAAATTCAACTTTAAAACAAAACTATTTCGAATCAATATCATTATTAATATTTTTAAGTTTTACCAAAAATTAATTTCTTTTCAATTTTTTTTTAATTTTTAAGTTTTATTAAATTGTAATTAAATTGTGATCACGCATCGATTGGTTGGTTGATTGGTGTTTAGGTAAATAACTAAGTATTTAAGCTTGTAAATGTTTAATATGTCGAAGAATACGCGAGCGTACGCATTCCGATGCACGCGGAACGTTGCGAGCATAAATAAATTTATAAACATACTGATAGGCTAATAAGCTATGCTCAATGTGCTAATATCGTAATGGGTAATGGAGCTATCGAGCCACTGAGCAATGCTAGTGTAAGTAAGCGAGTCGCGCCTAAGTTGTGTCGAGAGTTAATACGAATTAAGACTTGATACGAATAGAAATAGAAAGAAAGCGATCAGCATGGCGTGGACTTTCTCGCGCGACGAAGACGGCGTCGCTTTTAACTTTCTTTTAAACTACTGAACAAACAGTCAAGCGCACACGTACTTTGTTATTTACTTGAGTTATTTATGTAGGTATTGCGTATCTTTGTGACATCGGTGGCATTGTTATTTGGATAACAAACAATTGATGAGAGATGGAACACTAGGCTAGATAAAAATTGAATTTAAAAGTTATGTTTTTGGGATTTTAGCAAAATTGGTGTATTCGATGAGAAATTTTTTTCAAGGTAAAATATTGGTTGTTAAATTGCGAATAATTTCTGTTTAGATTATTTTTATATTTTGGTTACAAGTATTAGTTTTTCGTTGTTTTATGAAAAGAAAAATTTTAAATTTTGCAATTCTGGTCTAAATTTTTGAGGTTATTTTGTATTTTTATCAAAACTGGTGCGTTTTATGAAAAATGTTAGTAAGATTAATTGTTTGTTATTTAATTACGAATAACTTTTCTTTAGACATTTTCTCAAAATTTTAATTAGAAGTATTAGTTTTTTTGTGGTTTTATGAGAAAAGAATCTTAAATTTTGCTACTTGGATGTTAATTTTTTATTGTTTTTTGTGTTTTTATTAAAACTTGTGCGTTTTATGAAAAATGTTAGTAAGATTAATTGGTTGTCATTTAATTACGAATAATTTTTGTTTAGACATTTCCTCAAAATTTTAATTAGAAGTATTAGTTTTTGGTGGTTTTATGAGAAAAAAATCTTAAATTTTGCAATTTGGATGTTAATTTTTGATTGTTTTTTGTGTTTTTATCAAAACTGGTGCGTTTTATGAAAAATGTTAGTAAGATTTGTTGTTTGTTATTTAATTACGAATAATTTATGTTTAGACATTTATCCATATTTTTAGAAGAAGTGTTAGTTTTTTGTGGTTTTCTGAGAAAAAAAAATTTAAATCTTACTATTTGGGTCTTAATTTTTTGTAGTTTTTTGGAAAACTGGTGCTTTTTATGAAATATGTTTTGAAGATTAAATGTTTATTATTTAATTACGAATATCTTTTGTTAAGACAATTTTTTAATATTTTAATTCGAAGTATTAGTTTTTCGTGGTTTTATAAAAAGAAAATCTTAAATTTTGCAATTCTGGTCTAAATTTTTCAAGGATTTTTTTGTAATTTTATCAATACTGTTGCGTTTTATGAAAAAAATATTATCCAAATTAAATCTTTGTTAGTTAATTACTAAAATCTTTTGTATAGACAACTTTTAAATATTTTAATTATTCCTCAAATTGATTGTTTTATGTAAATAAAATAAAATTTAGTTTCTTATATAGAATTCATCAGATGCTTTTGTAATGTTAACAAAGACGGCGTTGTTTAAAAAACAATAGTTGCAAAGCCACAGAGTGAAAATTATTTGTTAACATTTTTATATTTTTATGATTCCGACTGACTTAAGTCATCCAAGGTTCTCTGTTTTGTAGTTGTTAGTTGTAGTAATTAACTTGTTACCTTTCGGTGTCAAAACTTTTACTTCAATGACTTTGGCCTTTTGTTCGCGATGGACCAATCTTCAAACTGACAACAAACGAATAACACGCAAATCAAACATGACACATATACACACGCAAGGACTGGCAAATATTTCGGTATGGTGCTAACAATTTCCTGCATGTCAAGGCTCGAGGATCCTACTTGTGATGAATAAACTTTTTCAAGAACTTTGATTGCACAAGAAATTAATAAGACATAATTGTAAACAAAATGAATACTATAATTTTTCATAATTGAAAATAAGTATAGGGATTATTCATATAAACATTTATAGCTAAATGATTACATTACAAGCAGAATTTACATTAACATTTTTTATTGGATACTTCATCAATAACTTGGTAATCGATGCTTGATATTTGATACTCGATACCTGATACCACATAAAATTGAATCAATTTTTTGTTGTTTAATTATTGTCCGTATGGTACTCGTAATCGCCGTGGATAATTACAGACTTCCAATCCTTCAATCTTAAATTTCTTACATTCCTTGCACGTCTCGCGTGCTTTGGTTCTCTTTCACAGAGTGAGAGTGGCCTTGCTCCCCCACAAGTGGGTCACACTCGCGTTAAACTCGAGTTAAACAAACCTTACACTTGTAATGTAAGTAAGTACACACAACACGCAACAAGGCGGTAAGACAACAAGAAATGATTAAAGTACTTGTCAATTTTTTTTTAAATTATGCAGACACGCGCAATTACTTGCACTTTCGTTTATGATAATTTCACACAATTTATTTTTGCACAGTGAAATCTTTACTTTTGCTAAATTTTACCACTTTACTTAAACATTTCTTTTGTTTTTTCTTTAAATTTGTTGTTTTTTTTTGGTTTGTTTTTTGTTTTGTTTTTTGCTTTGTTTTTTGTTTTGTTTTTAATACCTTGGAATCGTAATAGTTTTCGTTACGAACCAAACAATGTGTTTTGTTTTACGCGGAATTCTTCAAGATTAATTGATCTTGTTGGTATGTAGTTGATGTGAGATTAATGAAAATAATTTGCTCGTTGTTATTACCCGATTACCGAATTGTGTGCGCATGTAATTATACTCGTTGTTACTAGTTTCTCAGTCATTCGATTTCTTGGTTTCTTCTCTCGATTCTCTCGCGGTTTTTTCGCTGGTTATATAATAATCACAGAATCGCAACAATCCTGGCTTGGCTTCACGTGTGGATTTTTTCGTTTCTTTACTTTCTCATACAATTGGCATTTCATTACATTACATTTTAGTGTTTTTACTCTGCTAGTATTTAATAGCAATAAAGTTCAAACAATTTTTATTTGGTTTAGAAAACAAATGAAAATTTGAATTTTTTTGTACTGTATTGACGTTTTTTTTGTTAAATTAAAAATGAATTACTTTGATTTGGTTTATTATTATTTGTATTTTTTGGTGAATACATAAACACGAGCAACTTGTTCTTGCGTAAAAGTGGCATATCAGGAAATGCGTGCGCCTTCCTAACCCACAATCCTTGCGCGCACATGTGCTGTGCGAGCTTTCGTTGGCTTTCTTCGGCTTTCGTTTGGTTCAAGCAGGAAAATGCCCGTTTATCGGCCATTCAACAACTCTCCACACACCAGCAAACCTGCTGCTCAGCGTTGCTCGAAATTCTTCCACGATATTGCGTAATACTGATCGCTTTTATGACCACTGATAATACACCGACCAGTTACAATTACGTCGGAATGACCACAAGTCCACATAAGTTTTAAGAACTGTTGCACTACGTCGTCTACGTATAACTTAATTCAAAATATAAATTTAAAGAAATAATGCTGTAAACTGTAAATTAATTTTTGAATAATTCGTTTACTGCTTTAATAAAATTTGATTTGATTGTGTATTACAGCAGGACGCAGCAGATGTAAAATGTAGGTAACTGCATTTTTTGTTAATTTGGCTTTATAGCCATGACCTGCATTATTTTCTGAAACGTGTACCAGTTATGAAATTTTTAGTTAATGCTTAACTATGATTGGTATTAATTGATTGGTTGCGATGCGTGCTGTTTAGATTTATAGATATTTTGGCTCACTTGTTCGACGCGGTAATCTGCAATTTTACGCCACCATTGCGCCATTTTTACGCTCGTTTTTTTTTCGACGACGTTTTGGAGCTTGCGAAGGTTAAATAAAAGTATAACGTGCATTAGATGTAATTTTAATGCACTAATCATAAAATTTGAACTTTACACAGAAGTTATTAATTGAAATGAGAAAAAAACTAAATAAAAGTTTAAGGCTTGGAAGAAATAAAAGCATAAGTTTTTCAAAGACAAATAACTTGTACAATTATCAACCGAATGATTTGAAATTTTGGATATATCTTGAAATATACATTGTCTATGGAAGTACTTTGGATTTTGAATTTATATTGTATAGTTCATTTGTTATTAACAATTATCTGATTACTTTTTAGACACGTTTTTTACTTTTTTACTTTAGAAGTGCGCCATTTAGCCAGATATTAATATATTGCAATAGTTTAACATACTTTTATAGTAGTTATTAGATAGAATCATAAAATATAATTAGGTTTTTATAATTAAAAAAATTACAGAAGCTGTGTGACCGGCCGTGGGCCCTGATCAAAAAAACACGGCATCGCAAAAACGCTGTACAGCCTCCATTTTGAAATAAATCTCTTCAAAAAATTTATTGTAATTAGTCACTAATATTTATAATAAACTCACGGTAATATTATTTAGTATTTTTGTAACATTTCTGAAAAAAATAATAAATTCTCTTTGCAATGGTTTCATAAACTTTCAGTCATGGGTCTAGAAATAATGATATAGTTTTCATCAAAATGTCATTTATTTATCACTTTTTTGAACACGCTAGGAAAAAAGATATGTACTTATTATTGGTATCATTGATAAAAGACGATTGGTGAAAACCGAGGTCTAAATATTTTCGTTAAAAAATGTTATAATAACGAATAATTGGTTTTAATTTGTAAAAGATATTATGTAGGTACTCTTATTGTTTGTTAAGTATTAAATGTGTGGTTTTTTAGTGCGAAGTTTGTAGCACACTCGGTTGAAAGTGAAATTCAACGAACGATGGTAGACAACAACAAAATCGTACAAACAAAAGGAATGCGGACTTGTCCTAAATTTGATTATTATTCCACTTGTGCGATTTACACATTGACAAATTGTTGAGGTTATGAATACATAGCACTCACAGGAAAGTGTTTGCACTTATGTCTTGTTGAATGTTTACAATTCTTATTATTTCCTCTGATTTTTCGTAGTTGTTTGTGTTTTATATAAACCAGACCCAAATCGTTGTAAATTATCTGACGTTTATATTGATATTTATTGATAAATATTAAAATTGTGTCTAAAATTAATAACCAACTTCATAAATAAATAAATACATAATTATTTTATTAATTGGATTTTGTTGTGCTTGTCTGATTGATTTTAATTCGAGACTGT
This sequence comes from Atheta pasadenae, assembly GCA_030264155.1. Classification (NCBI taxonomy): domain Eukaryota; kingdom Metazoa; phylum Arthropoda; class Insecta; order Coleoptera; family Staphylinidae; genus Atheta; species Atheta pasadenae. The sequence continues at coordinate 14,847 of JARJDS010022703.1, read as the reverse complement.
GTGTTGTAAATTTACATATTTTAGTGTTTTACGTCGTTGAGCATGGTTGAAGTGTTGTGTTTCTTGGCGTAGCTCTTGGAGTAGATAAAGTAGAAAGTCTGATTTTGGGCGGATCCATGTTTAAAACTGAATGGTTCAAGTTTTGGGTAGCGATAAAAATTCAAGTAATGTACGCGTGCCTATTAAGTGAGTGGAAAATTAGTTGCGAATTCTTGCTTCCAATTTGGAAGCATTTTAATGTCATAACAAACAATCTGTCTGCAATCTTTTATTGTTGAGTGTTTGACTCACTAATAGTTGTCCGTTATTATACTTTATGATGTCTTACACTTTGGCTAGTTATGTCATGATTATGTTTTAGTGGATTTTACAAAAATGTTTGAAAATATTTGTCTCTTTTAAAATTTTATAAAGATTATTAACTCACAAAAATACTGGTTGCGTTTGTTTGTTGAATTTTTGTGCGTTTTATAAATATTAAAAGGGGAGACTGAGTACGGTTGAAACAAAAGGAGATACCTTGTGATACGTGTGTGATAAGTTAAGGGTTGAAATGGTGTTTGTAGGACGCAGGGACAATGTCAAACACGAGTTTGAGTGTTGTTAGGTTTTTTTGTCGATAAAATAAACATTTTTTTCGTACATTTTTACAAATATGGCTTAAATTGTTTAAATTGGAGTATGTAGAATGTGGTAGCAGGATTAGTTTATATTTAAATTTATTATTAGTTTTGTTATGAACCGTTTTATATCAAAAAGCGGGTAGGTCCCCTCCCTAGTTGATTATATAATTTACCTTTTAACTAAAAAAAGAAGTAAAATGTTCTGTATTTTTTAAAAAATAATTCATTATTAATACTGTTAATGACAATTCTTCTTATCAACATCTGATTATGTTTTTGTTTTCAAATATTAAAATATTAATAAATCAATAGTAAAACAGACTACTATGTTTCAACCGTACTCAGTCTCAACTAATATGATTATTTTTTTTGTTATGATTATACTTGTATTATTATCGTAATATTATTATTACTATTATTACAAATATTGTATAAAAGTGTGTAAAATAGCACGTAATTTTGTTAATTTTACCATAACCCAGTTTTTGTTTCATTCACACTCACATTCGCTTTTTCCACACAATAGTTATATAATTTATAAATTACCACACCAAATTACTAATCAAATTGTTACTTTTGGGTTACAAAAACAATGGATTTGTTCACTATCATCTCAAAAAACGATATTTTGTTTCAAACTGTAATAAAGTTATTTTTACTTGTGATTTTTATATTACTAAGATGAATTTAATAAAATAAATTATTAACAAGAATAACAAACAAGTCGATTGAAATAAATATTAATATTTATTTCTACATTTGGAATGTAATATTTCACCAAATACCACCAAATACTTGAATTTCTTACATTTCGGCTTGTATTTAGTATTAACTGTTAACTAAAAATGTTTAAGGTAATTTGTTAAAATATGCAAAAAGTTATAATTTATGCGTTATCCGTATTATTTGAACACAAACATTTCTAGTTTTTTTTTTCATTGAACTATAATCCAAAGCGTAACTGATAGTAGTAATAGTTTCATTCATTAATTTATTATTCAGATTTGACGTTCGACAACATCAGTTATTCTTAATATGAATATCTATCTATTGACTAATAACTAGATACGTTACCAATTACGTTTATTCATTCGATTGGATTGTCAGTACAATGCATTGATTTAAATATTTATTGATTTATGCCATGACTTTATAAAATGAGATTGAATTAAAATTAAATTATAAAATATTGAACTTTGTATTGCGACAAATTATTTCTATCAACAAATTGTTTTTGCAAGTTTTTGATCTGTTCACTTTACATTTCTGTCCGGGTTTCTATTACAAAATTATTCAAGTGTTACACAGCTATTTGAAGACTTGGTTTATAAATATTAATATTTAATATTTTTCTTCATGCCACATTTCCATATTTGCTTCTTGTGACTTGTGACAATGTTTGGCGCTGTCGAATGCGCACATGACATGCCAATTATTCACTTTACTTTCTCCTTGAAATATTGAGTTTGCTTCTTGGTTTTATTTAGCTAAGCAAACAATCAAAACGTTGTCAAGATCACAAGTTTATAAGTTTGCCTTGTTCATGCATTTTTAGATTTTTCCTGAAGTACTATAAAATAAAACTTAATCATTTTAACATGATTTTGTTATACATGTTATTGACTAATTACAATAATTTTTTTGGAGAGATTTGTTTTAAAATGGCGGCTGTACAGCGTTTTTGCGATGGCGTGTTTTTTGTCGGGACACTACGGCAGGACAAACAATTGTTAGTAACAAACGAATTATGCAATATAAAAACAACATTTTATGTACTTCTATAAACAATGAATGTACCAAGATATATTCTAAATTTCAAGTCATTCGGTTGAAAATTTCAAGAGTTATTTGTCTTTGAAACTGAAAAAATCAGTTTTGAGATATGAGCGTTTAAATTTTTAATTCCTGCTTTAATCCTATAGTTGGCGTTGTGGTAAAATCAACAATTGAACCTTTTAAAATTAATTTTTCCCTATAAATCAAACGGCATAATATTCTTATGACTCTAAAGTATTATTTAAACAAATAAAATATTTTTTTGATTTTATGAAGATTTTAAGTTTAAATGTCAAAAACATGATATTTCTTTTTTAAATGTTCTATAATAAAGTTTATATGCAAAATAGGTCAGGATCGAACAATGAATTAGCGTATCCATGCACTGTAAATAAAATTGTGTGAAATGTTATGCATCTGCGGTTTCAGTGTTGTCGTACTCGCATTATTAATTCATAATTCTCTGATTTTATGCGCACAATGCGTGTGTAATTAATTGATGTGCTGGGCTTGGCACTCACAACTAGGTGTAATATGTTATTTGCCACAAAGCTATGATCAATTTCAATCCTTCGTTTTATATGTTATGGTGGATATAATATTTTATTATTCTGAAATAGTTATTAGTTTATGCAGATGGTTATTACATGAAATGCATGCCGTTTGTGGTGGCGTTTAATGAGCATCCTTCAAATGAACATTTTAATGATCTTTACAACAATAACATGGTTAAAATCACAACAATTCTGTACAAAATGCAACAGAGCGATTGTTGACTGGTCATGGATAATTTTAATTTGTTACACATGGGAATTATTAGATGGATATTATTCATTTACGGTGCATAGAACATCTATAATTATTGTATTTGCATTGTGTGATGTCTTAAAGGACATCAACACATCTAACATTATGTGGCGGATTGTTAATCTTGTAATAAATTCAATTTATTAATATATTTATTTATAATTGGTTTAAAATTACAATAATAATCATTTTAGAAATAAAAGAAAACATAATTTTTATTTTATGTTTTTAAAATGAATATTAAGGATTATAATATAGGTTGTTTGAAATTTAATTATCTAAATTTTATCTGAGTAACATTTTTTGATAGGAACAACAGAATTTGTTAAAAATAAAAACAATATAGTGGAAAGCATAAACTGAGAAACGGAAATACTACATGGTTTTTTGAATTAAAACTACGAAAAATATTATAAATAAATAAAATATCAAAAAATTGTTATAACATTAGTTGTAGAGAATTTAATTATCTAAATTTTATCTTAATAACATTTTTTGATAGAAACAACAGAATTTGATAAAAATACAAAAATATGGCGAAAAGCATAAACTGAGACACGAAAATACTACATGGATTTTGAATTAAAACTACAAAAAACATTATAAATAAACAAAATATCAAAAATTGTTATAATAAAAGTTGTTTGAAATTTAATTATCTATATTTTATCTTAGTAACATTTTTTGATAGGAGCTACAGAATTTGTTAAAAATACAAAAATATGTCGAAAAGTATAAACTAAGAAACTGAAATACTACATGTTTTTTTTGAATTAAAACTACAAAAAACATTATAAATAAATATAATATCAAAAAATTGTTATAATAAAAGTTGTTTGAAATTTAATTATCTAACTTTTATCTTAATAACATTTTTTGATAGGTACTACAGAATTTGATAAAAATACAAAAATATGACGAAAAGCATAAACTGAGAAACGAAAATACTACATGGTTTTTGAATTAAAACTACTAAAAACCATTATAAATAAATAAAATATCATAAAATTGTTATAACAAAAGTTGTAGAGAATTTAATTATCTAAATTTTATTTTAGTAACATTTTTTGATAAAACCTATAGGATTTGTTAAAAATTGAAAAATATGGCGAAAAGTAAAAGTTAGAAACTTAAAAAATTTCATGTTTTTTTGATTAAAACTACAAAAAACAATATCAATAAACAAAATATCAAAAATTGGTTATACTAGAAGTTGTAGAGAATTTAATTATCTAAATTTTATCTTAATAATATTTTTTGATAGGAACTACAGGTTTTGTTAAATATGCAATAATATGTCGAAAAGTACAAAATAGGAAATATTGAAACTGCATGTTTTTTGTCGTAAAACTACACAACATTGTATAAATAAATAATATATCCAAAAATGATTATAACAAAAGTAGTTCACAATTAAATTGTTGAAATTTTAACCTAGTAACAGTTGTTGATTAAATTCACCTGGTTTGTAGAAATTCGGATTTAAAACACCAGCATTCTCCGAAAAAAAAACAAAATTATTTAATTCTATGAAATTCATTGTGTTATTATTGGTTTAGTTTGTCTGTTGTAATTGTAGGATTGCACACAATCTGCAACAATAAATTATTTTTATGTTACCCACTAAAAACTAAACTAAGTCTAGTCTAGTCTAATGTTTTAAATGTTAAATTAATTAGAGTGCATGCATCGAGTTGCATTATTACGCCAGGCTTAGATTTATTCTGGTTAGTTGCTAAATCTGCATTGTTGTATGCAATAAACACTAAACATAACTAATTGCAATTGCAATCTATTTTAATTTGAAATTTATTTATCGAATTTAATAACAAATTTAATTTCTACTCTTTGTAAAATTTGCATCTTACTTTAAATTTGGTGCGTTTACCAATAAAATGTTATTTAAAGCTGCAATCAAATTTAGTTGTTTATTGCAACATAATTTATTGTTATAAAAACGAATTTGTCTGTGCAGAAATGTGTCAAAATCGTTAGTAAAATCGTTACAATCATTACAAAACTGCATTGAACACGATCATTCATTCAATCATTTTCATTGATAATTGTGATTATTGAATGAAGCCAACTAGATTTTTGATTGCGAGAAAAAAGTGAAAACGCCGCATTGATCCATTGCGCAACAATAAAATAATTATTTACGTCGCAGTTACAGTGAACAGCGAGAAGAGATTAAAATAAAATAAAAAAACCACAACAAACGATACACCGAGAGTGACACTTTTTTTTCTAGCGGAGATTAATAAACGCAAAAAAATAAAATGAGCATTACAGGTAGGTGTCATTACATTTAGTGTGTCATTGTCAACGCAATTGTTGTTGGTCAATTGTCCAATTATATTCATTGGCGTGCTATAAATAAAATTGTTTGGATTTTTATGTTGTAAGATAATAAACTGATTGCTATTAAGTTATTATGATTTTAAGCCGACTAATGATCTGTAATATCTCTTTATCTGAATGCTCATTGGTAATACTTTTGTCGCGTCATGCGTAATTTTCTCTCTAATTGAGCATTACAAGAACATTTCGACAATGCTTTTGGTGATTGGGGCACTCTAATGCGAAAACGATTGTGCAAGTTTATTTTATTTTGATAGCACAATAAGTTAAGTACAATAAACGCTAAGTGATAGTTATAAAATGAAGACATTTTTTTGTATTATTTGAATCACTTTAAGATTAAGGCAATATAATATTTCTCAATATTTGTTGTATATTTGTACATTTTTTTTATTATATTATTTTTTCGTTGCATTTTATTGCATTTTTGAGCTTTAACTCAAACTGGTGAGTCATATCAAAAAATGTTACTAAGATAATGTGTTAAGAAGAAAATTACGAACATTATTTGTTTAAACAATTTTTTGATATTTTTATTATAAATAATAGTTTTTTGTTGTTTTATAGAAAAACGTGTCTAATAATATTTTACTTTTTATTGTATTTTATTGATTTTACCGAAACTGGTGAGTTTTTTCAAATAAGTTATTAAGGTAAAATGTTTAGAAGAAAATTACGAACATTATTTGTTTAAACAATTTTTTGATATTTTTATTATAAATAATAGTTTTTTGTTGTTTTATAGAAAAAAGTGTCTAATAAAATTTTTACTTTTTGTTGTATTTTGTTGATTTTACCAAAACTGGGGAGTTTTTTCAAATAAGTCACTAAGGTAAAATGTTAAGCAGCAAATTACGAATATTATTTGTTTAAACAATTTTTTGATATTTCTATTAGAAATAATAGTTTTTTGTTGTTTTATAGAAAAACGTGTCTAATAATATTTTACTTTTTATTGTATTTTGTTGATTTTACCGAAACTGGTGAGTTTTTTCAAATAAGTTATTAAGGTAAAATGTTTAGAAGAAAATTACGAACATTATTTGTTTAAACAATTTTTTGATATTTCTATTAGAAATAATAGTTTTTTGTTGTTTTATAGAAAAAAGTAACTAATAAAATTTTTACTTTTTGATGTATTTTGTTGATTTTACCAAAACTGGTGTTTTTTTTTAAATAAGTTGTTAAGATAAAATGTTAATAAGCAAATTACAAACAATATTTGTTTAAACAATTTTTTGAAATTTTAACTAGAAATAGTAGTTTTTGATTGTTTTTAACCAAAAAAACGTTTACTTTTCGGTGGTTGCGTAAATATATTTTTTAAACTGCGTTATATTATTACTGGATATAATTAATACTGAACATTTTTATTGTATTTTATCTAATTATTTCGTAATTATCAATTTTCAACAAAAAAAAATCACCAACTTCAAATGCCCATTATCGAAACCCGTGTTGCGTATCGGAATCTCTGAGTGTTCGCTTTGATAATAATTAATTAGTAACTTTGTGCATACAATGCATACACAACGAACTTAAGTACACCTTCGCCTTTTTCTGTGTGTTCTTTAATTAATTGCGCACGCCTGTGCGCGTGCGCAATCATCTTGTTCGGGTAATTATTGCACAAAAGCACAAGTGAGTCAATCAGTCAACGAATCAAGACTGTAGTCATTGTTCACTATTAATGAATAAAAGAACTCAAAGAAATAAAAGAATAAATGAACCCAACACTAATTAAAAATCTTGCACATCTTGAATGCGTAGTATTTGTTTACTTTGAAATATACTTAAGTGAAAAGTAAATAACTGTGTAGGTGGCGATGAGACTATAATGATTTATTATTAATTTTTGTTTTAATTAAATTGTTTACCTTGATATTTATTAATTACTTAATTATGTTTTATTTAAGTTATAATTACATTATTTTATTTATATATAATTAATGAAGCTAAATTAACCGAAGGATTTAAATTTTTTTCTTCTTAATGAATCATAACGAATGTAAAAAAAAAAGAATTATTGTGTTTTGATTGTGTAATTAATTAAAATGTGATTTAAATTAACGAATAAATTTAGTTTTTGTCTCAACTTAAGTGTGATGATTGAGGTTGTTTTAAGTCGTAATAATTGTCATGTTTTATTATGTGTGCGCGTGAAATTTTAATGCATAATATTTATGATAATTTTTTAATGTTTTTTTGTTACAAGTTAGGCAAAATGTTAAATTAGTTTAACGGCGATTATGACAGTGAAAAATGTAATTATCATTAAAGAAAGTTAATTATATCTTAGTCATTTTGGAGGTGTTTTGCTTATGTTTCATTTTAATGTTGTAATTTTATAATTAATTTTTTTTTTTTTAGAAAACAGGTGCATTTCAGTAAATTTTTTTTACCAAAATAATATATGTGAGAAAATTTTATTTTATTATCATTTTTTGATATTTTTGTTAATTACAATTTAGGAATTTTTAAAATTAGGATAAAATTGTTTAAAAAAAATTAAAATTAAAATAATTCTTTATTAATAAGCATGTCGCTAATCCGATAGCAATAAATAAAAATATTTTAAATCAATGACTGATGCGATAGAAAGAAATATAAGGAATATTTTCATGAAATTTCAAAGATATCGGAATAGTAGAACTAAATCATCTCAAAAAAGTAGTTATAGTTATAAACTTTATTTGATATTGTCACTAGAAATTGTAGATTTTTGTGTTTCTTACTCATAAATATGTAAAAAAAAAAGTTCTATACTCAAAATGTTACCTCTTTTTTTATTTGTTAAAAATTTATTTGTAGGAATAATTTGTTATAGATATATTTTTATATTTTTTGGTGCTTTTTGTGTCACACTTCAAGGTAGAAACGAAATTTTGGTTACAAAAACATTGAAACAATGTAATTTCACAAATTTGGTTAGGAAATAAAGGAAGATGGCTGCATTGAGGTGATGCACGCATGCGTGTAACTCACTAACTACATATTGTTCTAAACTAAAGCATGATGCGACATAATTTCCAGTTTAAACTTAGATTATTGCTTAAATTTATAAAAGTGTGAAATTTCATCATAAAGTTTGTAAAATAATAACCAATTATCTTAATACTTGTGACTTTATCTATATCTATAATTTGCTAGAAATTTTATTTAGTATTACGTTTTTTACATTCAGCGTTTTTAACGAATTTTTGAAAACAATGTCCAATGACCATGAACTCAACAAAATTCAAACGGAAATTAAATTTGTCAACGTGCACGTGTGTGATTTATCGAAAAGAAAGAAATTTATGATTAGCAGGATATTAAAATGTTTAAATTATTATCTATAAAATGCCGTTGAGTGTATTAATATTATTAATAAATTTAAATATATTCACGTGTGTAGACTGTAGAGGAATAAACAAAAAATGGTAAAAAGCGTTCTTGGCATTTAATGTTTTGTATCTAAAAAATTTAAATAAAGAGCCGAAATTTTGTTTTGTTATTTATGACTATTGTTGTTTCAGTGTTTGGTGGCCGCATCTTCATCATGTCTACATCCTTGTAATCGTCCTGAGGTATTAACGACTGCGACGAGAAGGAACTTTGCTACGATGCGAACACAACAGCCCGGATCAATGCCTGAATATCAGGTGGATCCTTATTTATTGCTGGACGATGATCTTAAGGATGTTTACGGATATATTAGACAGGTAATTTTCACAAACATATTAATGCGTCATTTTTGTATGCGCGTCAAAAATAATAATTAAAATTAAACATTGCAAAATTTCAATAACTCATAACTCATAGTTAAAGTTTGAATATGGGTTGAGTTATATACGAGTCGATAATAAATAAATTCTACACACAATCAGGGTCATACTTAAGTGTCGCGCGTGCAATCGGCGAAGAAAAATGAAAATCTAAACACTGACCGCGTTTCAGCTTCAACGAAATCAAGTGCGTATGTCACAATATGCATGAACCACATTGAAAGCAACCATAATGAATGTGGTGTGTGGTTTGCAATGTGAACGAACTCGGCCGATCTAATTAGCCGTGCCGCGCATTAAGAGCCGTTTAATCGAAAGAAATCGTCAAGAGCGGCAAAAATTCGTATCGATGGGAGCCTTGAAAGTTTACCCGAGAATGTGAATTGCGCCACCAACGCTGACACCGCGAGTACGCTCTGTAATGCGAAAGCACGCACGCCGATGCAAAATTACCGATGATAATTATCGAGTTATTGGGCCAATGGCTTTGGCTAACGCACACTAGACATTGCAGACTCTATCTAACAAAGTTCACACACAGTTTTTTTTTTTCGTTCGATCTCAAGAGATGTGAGTGAGGGTCACTTGTTTACTAACGTTTATGGGTAATTTTTTTTTGGCGCGCATGCGCAATAACATTTATGTGGTGTTAATTACTTAAGCTTTATACTAAATCATTGGAATTTTTAATGTTTTTTTTTCGATTGTATTTTTTTTGACGCGCATGCGCAATAGAAATTATGTTAATAGTGTTAAACTTTGTATTGTTTACAGGCATTACGTAGGAATACCTATCAAGAAGAACTGCACGAAATAGCAACTTATTACTTTGATGGACAAGGTAAAGCTATACGACCGATGGTGGCCATTCTCGTCGCCAGAGCGATCAATTATCACATGTACAAAGAAAATAGGTGAGTGTGCAACAAACGTTAAATGTTTTTTTTTGTTTGTCGGTAAAGTCGTGAGTTAGCACGTAAAACAATTGCAAATAAACAAAACACACAAAACAAAAGAAAACAAAACACAAATAAAAAACAAAAAATGTGTTTTCTCTGGTTTTGTAACTAAAATTGATTTTGGTCATAAATGTAAATTCTTGTAAATGCGGTTGCTATGCAGCATGCATGTAATTTGATTTCTTTGACGAGATAATCAATGATGAATGCTGCGCCGTTGCCGCCGCGCGGTGGTTTTAATGTGATCAAATAGAATATGTAATTTAAAGCTAGAAACAAGAGAAGATGACTAGTATTCGTTTCATCTTTGGTTTTCTACTGTGTTTGTCTTTGTCTGGCGCTGAAGACATTGAAGATTTACAATTCTCAAGAAGCGCAAGGCCTTCTTCTTCTTCTTCTTCTGTTTGTTAGTGAATGTGTGTAACCGATGCACATTAGATGCCTAGGTGTGTATGGGATGCTTCTTAGCCCGGTCGAGGGTAACGGGTTCAATGACGAAAGAGCAATTACGAGTACACCGTCGTCGACGTATCGGGCGAGGTGCGTCTTGAGCTGTGTGTACGTGCTGTACATTTTTTTCAAATATTTTCACTGGACAAGCAGCAACAGCTTTCGAGCAAATCAAAACCAACTAGCGCATTTCGATGACGAAATAAATTCTTTCTAGTTCTACCAATTTTTTTTTTTGGGTGACTTGACTACAGATGACTTGAAACGAGGATGCTTTTAAATGTGTACATAAATTATTTATTAGTTGTGCTAATGAATTTGTTGAATTTGTAAATGGGAATTTACAGTTGGATACACGGATGTGGCGACATTCGAATTGATTATTCATTATGTAAATTTTGAAATTTATTTTTTAGGAATAAAATTGCCCAGTGTCGCCATCTTGAGGATTTTTTATTGAATTTTTTTGTTTGTTGTAATCATTAATGAATTAAAATTTTTCTTTTGTTTTTTCCAGTGGTCTGCTCACTTCGCAAAGAGAAGTGGCGATGATTTCGGAAATGATCCACACCGCCTCTCTAGTCCACGATGACGTCATCGACCAATCGGATTTCCGTCGAGGCAAACCCAGTGTCAATGTCATGTGGAACCACAAAAAGGTTTGTTTTTTGTTGTTGTTATTTTTGATTGTATTTAATTTTATTGCTCGTTTGTGTAAAAGGCATTAACTTAACAATTGATTTATTGACATTTTATTCATTTTAATGATGTAATGTAATGCTGATTGTAAATTATTTCAAAAAAATTTAATTCTATACAAGTTTTTGTTTATGTAACTGTTAAGTGCATTTATTATGCGTCAACAGTTGAAAAGTTTTAAACCAAAGAATAAAACATTTAGGTACTTGAATGAATTATTAACAAATATAAAATACACAATTGAGGAAGTAATAAACAAATTTATTTTAGTAACAACCGAGTTATTTTTAGAATTTTATGTGAATTTATATATATATATATATTTGTATTTTGAGGTTAGAATGTGTGTTACAAAACTTTAATGCTAAATATCTGTTGTTTGAGGTTAGATATTTAAAATTTTTTTTTGCGGGGAATTAGTATAACTTAAAATCTATTTACAGTTACAATTTTATTGAAGACTGCAATGAAATAACTGTTTAAAACATTTTTTTTTTAAGTTTTTGTTTTGAGTTGTAATATTGTCAATTTAAAGTTGTGTCATACTTTGACTTGCAATATCTTTTTTTTGAGGTTATATTTTTTCAAATTTTTTTCATGAGATGTTAGTACAACTTAAGAAATTGTTACATTTTAAATTTTAGGTAAATCTACCAAGAAATACTCATGATAAAAAATGTTTTAAGAAATTTAATTTTTTGTAGTACATTTGTTAAAATCTATACGTTTTTAATCAAATTAATTCGTTTTGTGGTGCAAGTAAAGTGGTTATGTTAATTTGAGTGTAGAATATTGATAGCTAAGTAAATACAGAATATAAATATTTTTAAAAAGTTATTTTATCTTAATTAATTTAGAAGTTATTAAGTGTCAAAGTTTTATTTGCGTTTTTTTTTTAAACTTTAAAACTTTATACCTCTCAAACTAATTAATATAATGCGATTAAAAAGCAATATTTGAACTATATATTTATTTATCTAATGTATCTTTAATCAAATGGTAAATTTGTTTGCATTCAAAACAAAGAAAATGCCAACGAAACATTTTCATTACGCGAGTTACACGACAAGACACACAAACCAATAAATCAAGTCGAACAAAGTCGTGTCTGGCAAAGTAAAAAAAAGAAAAGATCGCGTTATATAACGCAGCAGGTTGTTGGTTGGTTGGCTATGTTGTCGAATCGGTTGCAGGAATTGGCTTTGGGCGCTCTTCGAACACAGACTCAGTTGCCCACAACAAACTTTTTACACTCCACTCAGACGAGACGAGAATTAAGAATTGTGAATTGAGAGGAGAAAGTGTTTACAATACTCGACGATTGAGATTGTCCGCAAACTGACTGCGAATCGCCTTTAAATGCCTTTTACCGCAGAATCCGATCACAATTTGCATCGTTACCAAATCGGATGAGTCTTATGTGACGATGTGAAAACCCACCAAATTAAAGATATAAATCATCAGCACGACACTACATTCTTTTTTTATGTTTAATCCAATTTATTCAATCTTGTTAGGCTTTAAATTAATATTAAACTTTAAATTATAATTTTTAGGATTCTTGTAAATATTATGCTTCATTACGTGATTGAAAGCAAATAATTATTGGTAAACGTAGTTCAGGCTTGGTACCGAGCATTTGTGATGTTGGTACGTTGCTAAGACTTGCGAGTCACGCACATGTGACGAGACAACAATTATGTGCTCAAATGAGGCTTAAAAATTGTTTCGGCCGAGGTAAAAGCATGCGACAAAGTCAATGTCATTACACGCTTTGTCGCATAAATTACATTAATTTTTTTTTGTGGCAATTTCTCGAAGTAAATCTTTGTTTGAATCATTTCTCTGAACACATTAATGACATATCGTTAAATAACTATTTAATGATGCACACAAATAGCTTGTAATTTTAGTTAATTGCAAATGACATCTTGATAAACATTGGTTTCCATTAAAATCTTTGGTTTAATTGTTGATTTGTGTACAATTGTGACAGTTGACAGTTTTGTAGGTGGCGCTGTCATTGCGCATGCGTTTTAGTCGCGGTTAAAGTTACGCACTTATCGTAAAATTCGTTTCTGCATTCTTCACCTGCGCACATTGCGTCTCGCGTAACAAAACAATTAGTTTTTATTTATTTGCTTCTTATTGAAGTAGCAGTTGAATATGCAAGTGCACGAGTTGCATATCCATGCGCTTTTGCGCGCTTCGGATCAACTATCAATTATTCATTTTGCGTGTTTATGCGATGCCTCGTCGACTAATAAGCTTTCTAACAATTGGAATAATTTGTTAGTACTGCTACAAAAACAAAAAGTAATTCTTAGTGTTTAGATTTTAGTAATTACGAGTTGAAGAGGTGTTATTTAATTTCTCATTAAATAATTGAGGTTTTTATTGTTAATTTTTTTGTATATTTTGAAAATTTGTTGTGTTGCTGTTTGTATTTTGTTGACATATTGGCAACAACAACAATATGCTGAAGAAGAGTCGCTTTCGACGATTTAGCCGCAGGTTCATCGATGGCTTCTTGCGTTGTTGGTGTGTTTGGATCTTTCGATCTCGCGATCACTTTCACTGCGTTAATGCGCGGTCGCGTGAGCGCGCGCACGTCTCTGTATTTCACTTTTGCTATCTGCACATAACAGGTGTTAATTTAATTATTCTGCGACAAATATACATGTGATAAAGTAGAATGTTTACAGTAAATATTGTTGGTTGATAAAACAAAAACTTGTTTGGCATTTTCTTTTTGTGGTTGTATAAATTTATGCTTTTTTTATATTTTATTTTGAACGTAAATAATTTTTGTTCTAGGTTACAAAGTTTTTTGATAAGATGTTAGTTAAACTTTTAAACTAATTACAGTTCAAATTTGATACGAATCTGTCAAGAAATAACAATTGAGCATTCAAAGTTATATCTGATTTTCGACCTATATATCTCATGTACTTGATGAGATATTTTTAAATTTCTTTTGTGAGATGTTAGTACAACTTTTAAACTCGTTACAGATCAAATTTGATTTAAATCTACCAAGAAATAACGATTTATGTGCATATTTTGCGAATTTTTGAAATTTTGTTGTAGAAGTTCAAATTCAAAGTTATATCCATTTTTAGACTTAAATATGTCTGGTATGGGGTGGGATATTTTAAATTTTTTTTGATGAGATGTTAGTACAACTCTTTAACTCATCACAGTTAAAATTTGAATCAAATCCATCAAGAAATAACAATTTTTGGTTATATTTTACAAAATGTTGGTATTGTGTTGTAGAAGTTGTAAATTCAAAGTTATATCCAACTTTAGGCCTAAATATCTCTTGTATCGGGTGAGATATTTTCAAATTTTTTAAATTTAAATATTAGTACAACTTTTAAACTCATCACAGATCAAATTTGA
>JARJDS010022692.1:0-55614 GCA_030264155.1 Atheta pasadenae | reverse complement strand
CACCATTCACACGCTCAACGCCGTATTTACACCATTTGTTACTGTTTATTATATATTACTAAATAAATACCGTTGTCTACCATTAAATCACTCCTCGTCAATCCGAACTACCCTATCAAAATAAATTACTGTTAAATTAAAATTAATTAATTTAACAAAAAAATAAAATTTTAATTAATTTAAAGATAAAATCATTTTATTTTATGCAGGTAATAATTGTGGTCCGCAGGTTAATCTTCAGAATGTTGGTGTACAAAACGTGCCGAGAGGTCTTCCATCCGTAAGATACCTGTAGAGACGAGCTTCTGACTTGAAAATTCATTAAACTACAAAAGCCCGGATCTACAGGGTAGATCACGAATGCGCCTAGTTTTTACACAATGCAAGCTGCAAACTTTACCAGCAAGATTCACATCCTTACTATCCATAATCATCTTCTTGATTTTCATCAATTTCGTTTAAATTCTGCATCTAAAACTAAAATAATTAATTAAATTTTAATCTTGAAACCTTAAACAATAAAAAACCAAACATAGTTTTTACTTAAAGCAAAGTTTTGGTAATTTTAAAAACATTTTAGTCATAAATCCCATAAATTAAAAGAATAAAAAACAAAATAAAAGAATAAGAGTATCCTCAGCATCAGACAAAAGCCTGGTTCGGCGAAAAAACGGAAGCTGCGGCGTCACGCGGCCATGCTCGGCGCGAAGGGATGAAAGCTCTGGATCCGTTCATGCGGGGATGAAAAACGCGCGGGCGGTCCGGGGCGTACGCCGAGGGTGCAGGACGAAAATCACTGATCGTTAGTTTTGCGCATGTACGAAGCGTCGCCACGCGCTGTCGAGGGGTAGGACGACGCGCAACACGTTCAACCCTTTTGCTTTCGGTCGACATCAACAATGCAGAGCAGAATGTGCATATATGTGTGTATACATACACCCCTTCTTCATTGAATTATTCAAAACGTGCCGGAATGAAATGTCGCTGTTTTGCGTTGCCTGGTTGAATGCATTGTTGGTTGCCGAACTTAAACCTGCAATTAGAATTGATTTTTAGTAGAAATTTGAGTAAAAAACACTAAAAACTATGGAAATACCATGCAGATTTTAGCAAAATTAATTAAAACATTATTAAACTTTATTTTTACGTTATAAAAAATTAATAATTGTTTAAATATGTTGAGTATTTGTTGTTAAAAGTTGATATTGCGTTTAATTATGTTTTTTTTGGAGAAATTGCGTTATAACTTTGTTTGTTTATGTTTGTTTTAGTGTTAATTGTTGTAAAATTATAGTTTATTATTTGTTGTATAAGTTTAAATAAAAAAAGTTAAGAAATTATTGTTTATAACAAAGAAAAAGGCTTAAAACTTACAAAAATTTGGTAAAAATTGAGTAAAACTGAATAAATTTATAAACAAATTACAATTAAACTTTTAATTAACGTTAGAAGTTTAAAATACCTGTTTAGAATATTTAAACTTTAATTTAAATTGTTTATTGTTAATTTTTGTTGTAAAATTTATCAATTTTGTTTTTATTTTTCACTTTTTACGTAAATCTGTTTGTTTTTACTTGATTCACATGTCGTTAGTTCACAGAAATTAATTAATTGTTATAATAACACCGTAATTTAATTGTTTAATTAATTTTGTAAAAAAAATTGAATGAAAAAATCACTTATTGCACTGATTTGCACTGGAAAACGCCGAAAACTGATAATATTTGCACAAGCGTGCGTCGCTAATTGAAGACGAAAGACGAAGCAGCGTCCTAGCGTCCCTGACGCCCGCCGCCGTCGACGCCGACGCCCCTAGTCCCGCTCTCTCGCCGGCCGAACACCCCCGGATGCTGTGCTTGTGCTCGTGTCTGTGCTCGTTACTCTGCTGGTTGCTACGCGATGGCGTACGACCCGTACGTGCTCGGCATTTCGGGAGAGCACAAACCCTCCATCGTTTGCTTCCAGCTTGGTTTCCAGCAAATGTTTGGGGTGAGTGAGATTGTCGAGAACTCGGCGTAGAATGGCCAGATACAGAATCAGAGAATGGTTTGGGATATACAAAGAACTGTGGTTCGAGGTGAACAAAGTATGAGCAAACGTAGACAAGAAATGCAGGAGGAGCAGGATGATTCGAATATGTACGTTTCTGTCGCGTTTATCAGGGTGTGGAGGAAACGGTACAAGGGTGCATTGAATGCAACTGCACCCCTAAGTGCTTAAACAGGGCGAGAACTGGACGATTTTGATAACTTTCATTTTTGTTAGGATTTTGTTCAGTTTTAAGTTTTTGGTTTCAGATTTGTACCGATTTGTACATTTTCTTAAATATTTTTTTTATAATTAATAATTTATTAATTACGCAATATTTTTGAATGTAAAATAAAGCTTTAAAAGCTATATTTATTTAATTATTTATGAAATTAAAATGTTCAGTAAAAGATTCGATTTTTTTTAATCAAAAATTTAGTTTCTTGTCAGAAAACATTAAATATCTTTGTAAATATTTGAGATTTTTTAAATATTTAAAAATTATATAAAAGTATATAAATAACTTTATAATATTCATTTTAATTAATAATTTTATCATAATTTGATGAAAAGTTATAGCAAAAGTAAATATGTTTTGTTTTGTTGCAAAAAATACATGCAAGTGTTTGAAAAAATCAAATATTTTATTAAGTATCTGAGATATTTTATGATTTATTTCTAAATTTTAAATAATATTAATAAAAGAAACAATATTTGTTTAAAATGTAAAATATAAACAATTATTTATGCATGTATCATTTAAAACAAATTAATTTAGTATTTTGTACCAAAAACTTTAATTTCTTATGCAAGAAAAAATCAAATATATTAATAAATATAGCAGATAATTTAAAAATTCTTTTGAAAAATGAAAATATATTAGTTTAGTGACAATTTGTGTTTTAGTTTGTAATTTTAAAGCAATTTGTTAATTATTTATAGACAACTTTAAAACCAACTTGGTTGTTTCCAAAAAACCATAGGTTTTTGTTAGAAAATTGTAAATATCTTTTTAAATATTATAGATTTTTTAAATCTTAAAAAAATATATACAAATATATAAATATTTAAATAATTTTCTTTTTTGATAATAATTTTATCATAAATACTTTAAGAGTTATAACATAAACAAACATTAATTTTGATTTATTATTAAAAAATATATTTTTTTTTAGAAAACATCTAATAGTTTCATAAATTAATAAAATATGTGGTTATGCTGTTCAAAACATTAAAATATATTAATAACAATAATAATTTCTGTATAAAATAAGATGTTTAAATGTTTAATTAATTAAATATCATTTGAAACAAAATTTATTGGTATTTTCTACGGCAAATTTATGTTTTCTTTAAGATTAAATTAAATATACATATTATTAAATATACACGATAATTAAAAAAATCTTTCAAAATACTAAACTGCATTAGTTTAGTTATAATTAACTTTTAAGTTTGTAATTTTTGCGTTATTTGTTAATTATTTATGGAAGAATATAAATCCAACATGGTTGAATGCATAAAAATTGTTTTTTTCTTAGAAAATCCTTAATATCTTTTTAAATCTTTAAAATAACTTTGATATCTTTTCATAATATAATAGTACGTTAGTTTACAAACAATTTTCACTTTCTTTGATTAATTTACCACAATTATTGCTTTAGTTATCTACTAAAACATATAAAACTTAATTTTTTAATTTACCCAGAATTACGTTTTTTTTTAAGAAATATCAAAATATTATTAAAAATGTTTAAAAATTGTAGTAAATTTTATAAAAATGTCATAGCTTTTTAAATTGTATCGCATAAACCACAAATTAAATTAAATACCCCACATGAAAATATCAATAAAATGTAAATTAGCAAATTCAACATCCACATCACCACATCCTCTTCCTATCACAAAATTCATAATTCCATAAATCTTCCAAACATTTGCTGGCTTATTAAATGAAGCGGTGTTAATCACCGTACGACGTTTACGAAAATAAATCACTTTTATGATACCTGAGCTCGCACGGAACATTTAACGCGTGCAAGCAACGTTCACGTTTTTCATTCTTCGTTTCGTTTTCATTTCCAAGCTCCAACTTCCAAGCTCCCTGCTCTGCACATCGCAGCTTGCAGTTTCATCGCTTCCAAGCTTCGAAGCGTCAAACACAAAACACAAAGACCAAGACTCCAAGAGCAAGAGTAAAAGCAGCATTTATGTTTTGGTTGAAACAGGTTGGAAGGTGTGGATTCGTTTGGAAGAGATTGAAAGCGGTTGGAAGCAAATGAAAGCAAACCAAAGCAAATTAAAGCAAAAGAACAACAAGCAAAGCGACGAAAATGGATGCGAAGTAGCAGGAATGGCGTTTATTGAAGTTTAGTACACGTCCTGCCACCTTTTAAGTTCTAGGCAAACTTAAATAAAACAGAATCCTACCACGTTATTAGATAGTTGTAAACTTAGTCTGTTTACAATCAGATGTCGCAACAATGTAGTCTTTAAACAAAATTATTGAAATAAATTGTTTTGAAACAAAGAAATTAATTATTTTAAAGAAATTAATTAATAATATACTTAAAATAATTATTTTCTTTTAAATAAAACACCAAACAACAAGTTCCAACATAAATAATTTAAAAAAACGAAATTAATACAGAAACAAAACAAAAGATGGCACTACCAAACTTAAACCCACAAATTTAATAATTTAATCCGTTTTAATCAAATTTCTGCGAATTAAAACACACTTTAACCACTGAAACCACTAATTATTAAATAAAACACTATTACATTTAATTTTGCACCAATTCATTATTGTTTTTATCAAGTTTTATCATGTTTCACTATTACTTTTCTAATATTTTCAAACTAAACTTCAAATGGTCACTTATAATTAAATTATTAAACAACTAACACCTTATAAGTAAAAAAAAATATTAATACGATGTGAAGAAACCGACGTGTTGCAACTGACTGGTCGGTGATGATCTAAAGTAGCTTGAATTTCGCCAAATATTAAAACCACCCCACACAAACCTCCTAACCCCTGGACCTTAAAAGTCATATGTGAATACTCCTCGTACGTGAGACTACCAACCCCAATCGACTTTCAGGGGTTTTATTTCATTGTTGATTTTTATTACAAGTTGCAAGTTGCAACGAAAAGGCCATTACGATTCGTTACGATTCGACAATGCCACAATGCACTATATACCTACATATACAGAGTGTTTACAGAAAAATACAAAAATTAAAATAATAAATAAACCATGTACATCCATAAAAATTGTAAACAAAAATGTAATTTAAACAAATAAATAATTTTTTGGGTGCAATTTTTATTTTTATTGTAAACACTTTGTATATTAACTATTATTTATTACCTTGCATTGTGTATTGTGTATTACTGTATTGTATACAGTGTAAATTGTATAAACGCGTTTCACCACTTTGTGTCTTCACCCTGCGTCCCTCTCTTTCATTCTTTAACATTTTCCATTTCTTGTTGTCTCATTCGATTTGTTTGACAATTGACTCGTTTGCTGGCAGTTAGTAATAAATAAACATTTTAATAAAGCCGATTATCTGAGTGTGAGTGTACAAAACTTAAAACTTTTAAACGAAACATGATCTCACCCCATATTACGATTACGATTGTGATAGTTGCATATATCACGAATTATATCCCGTAAAGTTATACGTCGTAAAGTCACACACCCTAAGGGTCCAATCCCATAAAGCCAAAAAACAGTGTGCGAAAAAGATGCAACTAACATCCGTTTTTTTAAGGGCGAAACGTGCAATTGTTTGCATCCTTGTTGCGTTTAAAGCTTTTCAACTTTTGAAACTTACAAAACTTACACAAAGTTTGAAAAACTTTCAATACACTTGTCAAAATGGTGCAAATTTATGGTTGATTTACAAAATATACAAAACATCCACATACAATTGCACAAACTTATAGCAACTTAACCTAACTTTACATTTTACATACTTAACCTCAAATGTTTATACTTTGATTTTTTTTTGTTAAAACGCTAATGGTTTTGTTTTAGGTTAGAATTGTAGGTTGTAGATTTTTAGGTTATGTTGTATATTTTTTCCTGATACCAATGTCGATGTGTGAGTGAAGCGGTGAGGAGACGAAGGGCTCTGGCGGCGCGACGCGACGCGAGACCGGTGGCTGTCGAGCTGTGCGACAGCTGTGCGCCGCTCGATTGTCTCAGGATGATTGATGATTGAGGACGGCTGGCACTGCCGCTACCACTACCGCCGGCAGTTGCCGCTGCTCACACACCAACAACCCCAATGCGTTGCAAAGCATCGACGCTTTGAAATGCTCAACGTTTTATGTTTTACGTTTCTGCATGCAGTGTTACGCATCGACTTAAGATATTTTTCAAATATCTTCTACACAGAAAAAATAAGATTTCCGGAAATCACACTTCTTAGTATAATTTGGAAACTACCGTCTTATTTGGGGTTTGGTAGAGTAGAATTAGATCCGGAAACGTTGAAATAAGCTGAAACTTTTATTCGGAAATTCGTAAAATTCCGAACATTCCGAATTAAAACGGATCAGGTGGTGTAAATCCAAGAACTTGAGCTTCATCGAAAACAATTGAAGTTAAATACGTATAACCCAAAGTTTCTTTTGTTTTGTATCAAATAATAAGAAGGATTTAAGGATTAAAGTATTGGAACTTCCGGATTTTGAAGTTTTAAATTCCGGATTATAAAATATTGAGATTTTGGGTAAAATTTTTGTTATTTCAGTAAATTTTGTAACTTAGTCGTAAGTTTTAAGAGGATCGGAAGTTATAATTACAATTGTAAATAAAGATTTAGGTTAACTTCTATACACACAGTTAGTGTATTAGTATTAGTTGAGGAAAAGCTAAAGGTTAAGATACTAGTTTACTGTTTAATCACTTAATCATTTCCGTTTTGTATTGATTTGAATTTTGCTTGGAAACTTAAAACTTTCAAAGTTTTATTGCCTCTCAAAGTGACAATAAATCTAAAATTTTATTTTGTTGTCAAGTTTTACCTTTATTTTTGAAATTGTGTGTGATTTGTGCGAGTTACAGCGTTAGTAACTGTTTGGTTGCCATGGTAATTATTTGTGTTTCATAACAAACTCAATACAAAACAAAACAAATGACTACTACCTACGTGGGTATAAAACTTTTACGGCAAAAACAGTTTTAGTTTTAAAAAACAAAATTTGTTTTTACTTATAACTATTTTGTTTTTTTAATAACTAAATTTAAAATATTGGTTTTATTTTTGTGTTTTTTAAAGTTGTGAAAATATTGGTGGTTTGGCGTAGTAGTGGCGGTGGTGGAGGCGGCCATCACTCAAATCAATTCGTCCGCGCCGAATCTGTCGTCCGTCTCGTTCGTTCGTCAATCTCCCTTCTCTTCCAGTTTTCCAGCTTCCCTTCGATCACATGCGTGCTCATCTCTTCGTTCCCATCTTTTACATCCGTCAGCGTACTACGTATCACATGACTGAGTAAATTTACATTTTATTGCGTGCTTTAAAATACAAGTACACCTCAAGTATTTTCAAATAATAAACAAAAACCAAACAAAAATATAGGTACAAAGTTACACTAGTAGCAATTGTTTTTTTGTTTTTCCATAACAACTTTCGAATATTTGCTTTGTAAAACAAAAAAAACTTATGTAGAAATCAACAAGGATTGAAACAAATGAAATACAAGCACATTAAGTTTAAATTTTGAAAACAAGTGCAACTCTTTTTTTGTTTTTTTCTCTTTGCTTGTGTTGTTTATTTGTTTTCTAAAACAAAATTGCAAATAAAGAATCAAAATTGTAAATATGCTTGCATTTGTTAACAAAAAAACAAAAACCGTAAAATTATAACAATTAACTGCAATTATCCACCATGTGTCGTAACTTGTTAGTATAATAGTTATAGTTACGCAGGTGAAGGTTATAAAGTTAGTGTTTTTTGTGTATTTCATAGACAAAAATTCATTTCACAAGCGTCCACCCATCGTAATATTTACAATGTTTGATTTCGTCTATGGTGTGTGCGCCGTGTGCGTTTTTATGTTGTTTGATGCTTTTTTGTTTCAGTTCGACATCTAAGCGGCAAAGCGGCGAAAACGAAAAAAATTATAAACTCGTTAAGGTCCACCCGAGCAATTTTCTACATGGTTTACATTTACGCACGGCGCCGTTTTTTCAGCTTGATTTTAAAGTCTTCCGACTCTTGTGTGTGCGCACACACATTGGCGGCGATTATGGCATAACTCGCGGTCGCTTTCTATTAAAATTATAGCAATTTAATGCTTTAATAGCTCTCAATTTCACAAGATAAAATAATTTTCGGACAATTTATTTAATAAGACTTCGTTTTGTTTCAACGCACACGAACAAAACAAAAGCACAATTTGTGTTTTTTAATAAAACAAATCGAATAGAACTAAATAAAATCTATATGTTTACATTCATTTGTTTTTATGATGAATATCTTGTTTTAATTTAAAATTTTAAAGTTTAAAGTCAAACGTCTAGCCATTGAGTGTTAATACCGAGTCGCGTCAATAGTCATTGTTTGACCATAAACACACCCCTTTTGGGTGCTTGACGTCTTGACTTCACCCTATGTGGTAGGGTTGGTTTGAGCAAAAATGCACGGCGACTTCTTTAATTCCAACCGCAGACGATGATGCTTTTATTAGTGATATTAGCATTTACTAGCTGTGAAAATTGTATTATCAGTACTATTACAACGTTTTTAATGCAACACGCTTGATGATTATCTCTTGAAGTTGTCGGCGTGGTCGGCGTTGGCGGCGACGCCAGCAAATGCGTACAAGAAGGGCGGTAGGTACGCGACTCAGCGTCGACATATGCTTTTATCTAAATTAAACGGCAGTATTTTCATTTCCTCCGCGGCTTCCCGGGCCTAACCTTTCCCTCTTGAGCTTTTCGACGCCAAACCTAACCTAAACTAAGGAAAACAACATACAGAGTGTTAAAATTAATTCATTAATTAAAACTTATATCAAAATATTAAATTACACAAAAAATAACCTAAAATATTGTTCATTTTTCATGCAAAAACTAATAATTAATTGTATATATTGCGACGTAATATTATAAGTTGTCAAACTAGTAATTTGGACATTTACTTATTATTAATCGTACTTGTACGTTCTTCAAATTCACCAAATCATTTCTGGCATGACAATAGAAAGTTTATATTTTCGGATGACATGACACTTTGCACGTACACACACAACATTATATTTTTTTTTATTTTGTTATTTGTTAAGTTCGCATATTATGTACGTTTGCACTTTACAGTGATTTGTATGCGACTGAAATGAATTTTGTTTGTAACGTTGTTGATTTTTTCAAGTTATTCGTTTTTGTTTTTCAATACAACCACAATCAAAGTAGGCGATGCTTTTGCTCTTTATGAAAAAAAAAACACAAACTGCATAGTATTAATGTAACAGAAAGCGAAAAACAATTGCTTGAAGTTTCACTCGCACTAATGCTAAACATACGATTGTCATTCATTTGTTTTAAACATTGTTGATTTCCAATGTGAACTGTTTCTAGTTAAACATTGCAATTTTGTTTTTCAACACAACGAGAATCAAAGTAGGCGACGCTTTTGCTTGTTAGGAAAAAAACAAAACACAAACTACATTGGGTAAATGTAACAGAATGCGAAAAACAATTGCTTGAAGTTTCACTCGCACTAATGCTAAACATACGCCCGATATTCATTTGTTTCAACCGTTGTTGATTTTTAACTCAACACACGAAAAACAAAGTAGGCGTAGTTTACTTGTTACAGAAAAACAAAACACAAACTGTAGTTGGTAAATGTAATCGAGTGCAACATAAACATAACAGAAGATTTTACTTTAAGAATTCTAGTAAAATTTAATAATTTTGTAATAAAACCACGTGATGTGAATACTCCACGTTGACTTCTTGATGGTGGTTATTGTGCGCGTAGTGTCTTAACATTGTAATACCACGCTTACACTAATACGTCGTAATCCGCTCAAAAGTCAGACGGAAATCCAAGATTATCAGGAGTCGACTCGACCACTTGACTCGCCACCTTCTCATCCCTTCAACAGTCACGAAAATGTTTCTTCAAGAGCCAAAAATCGAAGTCTAGCCATAATAATCCGAATCCGGACGTTTGACGGACTGAATCGTAGCGTGCCTTGATTTGAATTCGTATTTGTACACACACAAACAAAGAAAACTCTAACGCAACTGTATGCGTGTGTATATACACGAAACAAAACACTCACACACAATTATGTGTGCATGGTGTGTCTGTGAGTTGGGTATAAAGTTGTGAGGGTTGAAAGCGACGTCGACGTTCATCGATTTAACGACCGCAACGAGTAATAATCGATTGCGTTTGGTGCATAACGCCAATGAAAAGGGAAATTGCGTCTACAAGTCGCGACTTGAGTTTCTACCATTTCCAAAACCACTTCAGTCGCAAATTGTCGAATAATAGCTCGTAATGATATAATATTGCAATGTTGCAAATGCTAATGAAGTTTATGGTGTGTGATTAGAACGATCGGAATGAGGATATCCGCATATCAGCTCCAGGGATCACACATTAACTGTCATTAACATCAAAATTAATTTTTAATCAAATGCTCGCATTTTTTATTTAAGACAATATTATATTTTTATAGGTTAGATACTTTGAGGTTATGAGTGGGTTGTGGATAATTGTCAAGATCATAATTCAATAATTGATCATCTTAATGTCTTCTGATATTACCGAGTTGGGACTATTTTTGAACGAGAACGGAAAGGAAGAAAAAACAAAAGAGTTTCGTTTTGTTTGATGAGTACTTCGTTCATTATTTAAATGAGTTAAATATTTAGGTTTTAGTTGTTTGTATTATTGGTTGCATAGATAGATATCAGCGTTTCTAAAATGTAGAATGCGTAGGAAGAAATCAAGTGATTGTGTTGCTTTTAACAATTCTATTGATTAATAATTTACGTGAATAACAATTTAGGTTTATTATTAAACAATTTATTGATTTTAAGATGTCATAATACTTTGTTTAGTTGTTTAGAAACAAAAATGTATAAAATTTTAGATGTAATTATTTTTATTTTGTTTAATTCAGCTAAATTGGTGCGTTCTATCAAAGAAGTTACAAAGGTAAATTATTTGGAGGGAAATTGTCTATAACTTTTGTTATAAACATTTTTTTGTAATTTTAGGTTATAGAACGGTTTTTGAGGTTAGAAGTTTGTGTTACTATAGAATTAAAATCTAATGTTTTGTGCAATTGTTTGTATTTTGTTAGTTTTAACGAATATGGTGCGTTTTATCAAAAAATGTTACTAAGATAAATTATTGATAAGAAAATTATCTATAACTTTGATTCGGAACAATTTTATGTAATTTTAGGTTATATAAGATTTTTGGGGGTTCAAAGTTTATATTACTGAGGAATCAAAAACTGATTGTAAGTGTTTTTAATTGTATTTTCTTAATTTTAACAAAATTGGTGAGTTGTATCAAAAAATGTTACTAAGATAAATTATTGACAAGAAAATTATCTATAACCTTTGTTAGGAACAATTTTTTGTAATTTTAATTTATATAAGAGTTTTTGAGGTTAGAAGTTTGGGTTACCGTAGAATTAAAATCTAATGTTTTGTGTATTTAATTGTATTTTGTGAGTTTAAGCAAAACTGGTGCGTTTTATCAAAAAATGTTACTAAAATAAATTATTGATAAGAAAATTATCTATAACTTTTGTTAGGAACAATTTTTTGTAACTTTAAGTTATATGAGATTTTTGGGGATTCAAAGTTTATATTACTGTAGAATTAAAAACGGATTGCAAGTGTTTTTAATTGTATTTTCTTAATTTTAACAAAATTGGTGAGGTTTATCAAAAAATGTTACTAAGATAAAAGATTGACAAGAAAATTATCTATAACCTTTGTTAGGAACAATTTTTTGTAATTTTAATTTATATAAGAGTTTTTGAGGTTAGAAGTTTGGGTTACCGTAGAATTAAAATCTAATGATTTGTGTATTTAATTGTATTTTGTGAGTTTAAGCAAAACTGGTGCGTTTTATCAAAAAATGTTACTAAGATAAATTATTGATAAGAAAATTATCTATAACTTTTGTTAAGAACAATTTTTTGTAACTTTAAGTTATATGAGATTTTTGGGGGTTCAAATTTTATATTACTGAAGAATCAAAAACGGATTGTAAGTGTTTTTAATTGTATTTTCTTAATTTAAACAAAATTGGTGAGTTTTATCAAAAAATGCTACTGAGATAAAAGATTGATAAGAAAATTATCTATAACTTTTGTTAAGAACAATTTTTTGAAATTATGAGGTATATAAGAGTTATAGAGGTTAAAAGTTTATATTACTGTAGAATCAAAAACTGATTGTATGTGTTTTTAATTGTATTTTGTTAATTTTAACAAAACTGGTACGTTATATCAAAAAATGTTTCTTAGATAAAAGATTGGTAAGAAAATTATCTATAACATTTGTTATAAACTTTTTTTCATATTTTGATTACAAAAATGAGAAAAATGAGGTTAAAGTTAAAACTTCATTGACATTGACACAAAAAATAATGTTTAAGACTTTAATACCTCATTAAAGTAATTAACAATCATAAAACTATTTAAGACATAATTAAAACATCACACTTCAACTTTAGTACTACCGCAATAAAATTTTACTACTATTTTACTAGGACTTTAATTGATTCAATTTTCTTCAACAATGTCTTTAAATTTTTATGGCTGTTTAATTACACAATCAACACTATCAACAAACACCTAATAATTTAATTATTTAATTATAATTACTAGATACTTTATTCATATCATATATTACACATTTATTTTTAAAATTAATATTTAAATTGTCAGTATATAGTACTAATAATCCGAAAATATTCAAAAACTGTAAAATCTGTAAATCTTTGAAGCAGTTCGCAAACATTTTCTGGAATTTCCAAATTTTGTTTGTGACTTTGTATACTTTATAAGAGTTGGTAACCTTAATACTGTTGGGGTGTATAATCAAGTATAAATTTAGTGGACTTAATTCCCAGAAATGTTTGATTCGCAATTGAAAATTGGACTAAAAGTTAATGACGGACTGTTTACTCACACGCTGCGTTTTCAAGTGGACGATGATTATTTCGTTCATGCTGAGTTTTCGAGTGGCGATTTACGAGATCGTGCTGTGTTCTCAAGTGGCGGATTAGGAATTAGACTATAGTCTCAAGTGGTTGCCATTCAAACCGAAAGGATTAGGATAATCTAACTCAGTTCTATTTTTCTGTATTTTGTGAATAGTTTTGCGTTAAGGGGAGACGCAAAAGTCAAATATTATAAATGAATATGTTGATTTATGATCTTGTTTATAGTCAAAACTATTTTTTCATAACTTAAATTATTAATCATTATTTTAATTTTTTTGGTTGAAGGATATAACTATTTGAAGTTATATTATATTATATTTTATTGTCTCACAAACTTTCAACATTGAAAACATTTATTTTAAGTAAAATTACAAAAAATTGCACTTAACAAAAGTTATAGGGAATTTTCTTGTAAATATTTTATCTTAATAACTTTTTTTGGTAAAACATACCAGTTTTTCAGAAAATCACCAAAAACAATAACTTTCATTTGCAATTATGTTTTGTGTTTATCGTTATACAAACTTTTAATGATAAAAACTCTATTTTTAAATTAAGTTACAAAAAAATCTTCCTAACAAAAATTGTAGATAATTTTCCTAAAAATATTTTATCTTAATAACTTTTTTTGATAAAACGTACCAGTTCTTCAGAAAATCACCAAAAACAATAACTTTCATTTGAAATTATTTTTTTTGTATCTCGTTATACAAACTTTTAACGCTAAAAACTCTTACTTTAAATAAAGTTACAAAAAATTGTTCTTAACAAAAGATATAGATAATTTTCTTATAAATATTTTATCTTAGTAACTTTTTTTGCTAAAACGTACCAATTTTTCAGAAAATAACAAAACGCAATAACTTTCCTTTACAATTATGTTTTGTGTTTATCGTTATACAAACTTTTAATGATAAAAACTCTCATTTTAAATTAAGTTACAAAAAAATCTTCTTAACAAAAATGGTAGATAATTTTCCTACAAATATTTTATCTTAATAACTTTTTTAGGTAAAATGTACTAGTTTTACAGAAAATAACAAAACGCTATTAATTTAATGAAACATTATTTAAACCGAAAGTCTAACCTTCAATGGCAGACGCATGGTTACTTCATATTATTACCAATAGGTCACAATTGTTCTTACTTTGTTATTAAGGGCATATTACTGACTAATTTTGTTAACTTCTTAAAACGTCAATTTTCAAAAAATAATTCAGCTACGAATTAATCATGGTTTATGCTGAATTAATATGTCTTTGCCCTTGAATTTACACTTGACAGTTAACACAATTGACAGCAATAACAATTTCCATCTTCAATATTAAGATATTAAGTGACAATTCATTTGGGTCTAGCAAATTTCAAAATTCTTTGAATTCTTGGTTCGTTACCAAGTAGATAACTTGTATTTATTTGTTTCACCCTGTAGATTTCACGGTATTTGCACAATCAGCTTGTTGACATTGTTATTTCACTTGTCAATAATTGACGTAAGCACGGCCTACTATTTTACAGTCAAATGTCATTTCCAAACAATAAACACTGCCCAACATGACTAAATAACTATAAAACACTTAAAATACTTTTTCTCTTGATCCAATCTACACAAAATATAGCCTATGACCATCCCAAGGTTATTCTTAAGATTTTCTGATAATTTTATGACATTCGGTTCAGCCGTTTTGGAGCCTATACGGAACATATCCACAAACATACCCATAAACATCAAAACTTTAATTTTTATAGATATACCTAATTAATTATATAAAATTGATCAGAACAAAAAGTATAGATAATTTTCTAATAAATATTTTATTCTAGTGACTTTTTTGGTAAAATATACCAGTTGGTCAAAAAAAAAAACAAAATGCAAAAAATTTTCCTGAAATTATTTTGTGTCTTCACCGTTATACCAACTTAAAGCATTAAAATCTTTTGTTTTGCATAAAGTTACAAAAAATTGTTCTTAACAGAAGTTATAGATAATTTTATTACAAATATTTTATCTTAGTAACTTTTTTTGATAAAACGTACCAGTTTTTCAGAAATTTACAAAACGCAATCAATTTCATATAAAATTATTTTCTATGCTAATCATTATACAAACTTTAAACATTAAAATCTCTTATATAGCAAAAAAGTAAAAAAATTGTTTATATCAAAACTTATAGATAATTATCTTGCAAACAAATATTCTTATTAAAATTTTTTGATATCTCACAGCAATTAACAGAAAAACGTCAAAAACTAAAATAAAAACTTCTAAAATATACCTCGGAATTCTATAAATTAACCTTTAACATAAATAATCACCTATTATTAATAACAATAACAAAAAAACATCTAAACAAAAGTTATAGATAATTGAATAACCAATAATTTATCTTAGTGACATATTACGCTAAAACGCACCAATTCTTCTAAAATTTAATTTAAAACCAAAAAATCAAATAAAATTCTAATACAAAATTTAACAATCTTACAATGAATGCACTAAACTGATAAGAAACACAACTTATCAGATTGTAAAGACAACCAACAAATAAAATTGAATGAAACCACAAATTACAAATCTTCAAATCTTCCAAGAAATTGCATTATCAACAAAATCAAGTCAAAAGATGTTTTCTTAACTGAACTTATCCAAAGTATACTTTACTATAACTTTACAAATTTCAAAATTTACAACCATCTTGATACGCTTGTTATTGTGATAGTTATTTAAACAAAAACGTAAACTACATTTACACATCGTATTAACTAACCCTTATTGAATAGCAACCATCTTGAACAAACAAACCAAACAAACAAACACCACCACTCATTGCGTTAAGCCGCGCGTGCTGAATCATATCCCAACATTTTATTATCTTGTTTACGTCAAAACCAACAACCAACACCAACGAAATCACGTAGTGATCTTTGACCAGGTGTTGTAAAACTCAAAAACTTACTAAACTCAAAAATATACCTAACAAACAAAAGAATTACCAATGAGTCATCGTAAACAAAACTTGTTTACGTCTTTACAAAACAAGTTGAAACTTGTTACCATGGTTACGGTTACATAAATAACAAAACAAATGAAAAACCTAAACATTATTTGCGTTTAGATTTGTAGTGTTTTGTTTTTGCTTATTTCGAAACATTGAAGTGGAAAAAAACAAAACACAAAACAAATGAATGTATTTCGCATGCCCCATACCAAATGTTTGTGTTTTTTTGTTTTTTGCGTGACAAACAAAACATAACCTTAAAATTATTAGATGGAGTTTATAATCTAAATAAGAAACTGAACAGTTTTAATGTTATGACGCAAAGTTATGAATTGAAATTAAAAAATAAAAGTTAAGTGACACCTTAAAAGGTGACGACAACGTATTGGAACAACGATATTGATAAATCCACACCGAAAATAAACGAAAACGAATCAACGCATCAGGTAAACGCCATGTGGAATATAAAAGAATTTCATATTTTGGAAAAGTGTTCGATAGTCGATAATTAACGTCTACGTTCGACGCCCGCGGGCCTAATTACTGGTTTGAACGATTTGACAATTTGACGAGTTTCCAATGATTTGAAACAAACAACAATGACAACGACATTGACTCCACAGTCACAAGACTTCACTAGTAATAGAAAGACACAACGATTATAATGTTAAGCAACAACCATCAATTACAATTACATTGGTGAAGAATTAATATTCGTAGAACTTAAAATTAGTTGGGTTTTAGCCATCAAAGTGACCAGAACGTCAGGGACAGAACTTTTAAGTTAAAAACAAAACAAAACAACGAAATAAATTATAAAACAATTGAAAAAGGAAACATAACCTTAAATATTTAATTTTAAAATTTTAAAATTTTAAAAATATAAAAAAAATATTAAGGTAATTTGTTTATGATTATAATAATTTGTTAATAATTATTAACAATTTATAACATTTTAAAGTTTAGGAAAACAGGTACTAAAAATAGTAAGGGTAGCAACGCGGTGGAGGGAGGTTGTGTACGCGTCCAAGTTAAAACTTAAGCCGTCGTTAAGCTCGCTTGCTGCTCTGTGATTGGTCGAGTGGTTGAAAAGCTTAAACTGAAAATGCAAAACAACGCCAATAATCTGCAGGGGGTTAAGTCCACTAAGTCCGACGACGAATATAAATTGGACGCTTCAGACGACACAAAGCATCAGTCTTCAACTTGTAGTGACATCGATGACAACTTGTCAACATTACCTACAAGTACCACTGAAGAACATAACCCTACCGAGTTAAATAATCTTCATAACCTCGAAAATAATAATTCAACGACAACGTGTGGCAACGACATAAAACTTGTGAGTGTGAGTGACGTCAAAGAAACAATGGAAGCTCAACCAATCAACGACGAGGTGTTTATTGACGAAATGAACAAGCTGTCAGAAACTTTGGCTGATGTTGAAGATCACGAACAAGTATCACCCGGTGAGATGTCAATTGCTCGCCAGATCCACTTCGGGTTAGATCAGGACAACACTACCCCAATGATGACGCTCCATTCGCCTGTTTCGGATGAGTCAGTATCACCCCCACCACCATATCCGGTTATGGATTTGAATCAACAACAGCACCAACAATTTAGTGATGTTATTCCAACATCTCAACACTCACAACAATCACAACTTTTGGTATGTTTTTTTTTTTTGTTTGTTTGTTTGTTTTGGTAGCTTTTGTTTTTTTCGGGTAACTTGATTTTTATTGATTTTGTATTGATTGTTTTGTTTTTTGTTTTTAAAGATGAGACCTAATAGTTCATCAACAGTTGGTAGTATGAGTCCAAGCTGGAATAACTCATCAACTTACATTGAGCTAGAACCAAGAACTACTCACCTGCAACAACAGCAAACAATTTTGGAGTTGGAGCAGTTGGAACATCTTCAAATGGAACAACGTCGCCAACAGATGATGGCTCATGCTCAACAAGAACAGATTTACTATCATCAGATGCAAGCCCAACAGCAGTATATGGGTTATCAAGGTTATCCAAGTCACCAGATTCAACATAACCAACATAACCAACAAAATCCACAAAATCAAATTAATGTACCATTACCGCAAATGGTGCCACAACTACCGATGCAACAAAGGAATATTGGATATCAACAATTTAATGGTAAGTTAACCTCAAAATTAAACTCACTATAATCAACATAACCTCACAATAGACATCCAACTTATTATTTGTGTTTATCTTTATAGAATATCAATATGGATCACCATATAACCAAAATTATGCTTCTCCCCATCAACAACAACAATTGCCACATATCCAACAACACTTTGAACAACAACGTCAGTTATTAGAACAGCGTAAAGCCCAAGCGCAAAGTCAAGGTCAACTTAAAACTTTACAATCGCATCAGTCCAATCAATCTTCCGGGAATAAGAAACGAACCCGTACTGCGTACACTTCGCATCAATTGATGGAACTCGAGCGGGAATTCGCCGAAGGCAAATATGTTTGTCGTAGTAAGCGGACTACTGTTGCGCAGGAGTTGGTGTTGACTGAACGTCAAGTGAAGATCTGGTTCCAAAATCGTCGCATGAAGGAGAAGAAAGATTTACAAAAACGTAATCAAGTTTTAACTGATAGTCCTGGTTCGGAAAGTTCGGAAGCTTCTTCGTCGGGGATTTCTTCAGCTGCTGGGTCACCTATATCTTCATCGTCTCCTTTATCCTCAGGATCTTCTTCAGCGTCGATTTCGCCCAAATCACAAATCGAAGAATCTAAGACTTTGAAATCGAAGATTAGCATTAAGAAAGAAAACCAATCGATTGTTAATCGATTGTTGAGTCATTCACCACAAAATGTCTTAAGGAGTACATTAGTTCAAAATGTACAATCATCCAATATGGTATCGTCTACTTCAGGCTCGGTGTTTAATGCCGTTAATGGAGATGGTGATTCTTCAATTGGAAAAATGCCCTTGGATAGCATTTCCAGTTATTATTCCAGTTTTCAACCGGAAAATGTTGGAACTACCCAATGGACTGGCAGTCAATCTGTTGCTGGTCAAAGTTCTTCAGTAACCAGAATGTTGCAAGAGTTGCAGAAGGAACGTGATGCTGTGGCGGCGTTGCAGAAGAGCAATGGTGATGATTTACAAGATCTTGATGATTTGAATCCAACAATTGGGTCTTGGTTTTAAACATTTTAGGTTAACATGGGCTAACCTCACATTTTGGTAATTATATTTAATTTAAAAAGTTAGGTTATGATTTATTTTTTTTTGATTTATTGACTGAGCTGGTAAAGTGCAATGTTTTATTATTTATTGTAAGTGTTTTAAATATTTAGTATAGTTTGTAAGTTAAACATTTAATTTAATGTTTATGGAGGCATTCAACGTACTGGTACATTTGCAATTTATTGAACACCTTGTATATTATATTATAAATTTGCATAGTAGGTTATTATTTAAATATTTTAATTATTAATTATGATGAATGTTTATACTGATGAGTAAGAGTTAAGTATATAGAAAATTGTTTAAAGTAATGTAAAATTATGTATGTAATTGATATGTATTTATATGTAATTATTATATTTATAGCTTTTTATTAATATTTAAATTTAATTGTAAAAATTATTGACTTAATGCTTTGATTCTTGTTATTAAAAATTGACTTATAAATAAAAATATTAAAAATATATTTTTTTTAATGGAATTTTTTGCATTTTGTTACGTTTTTTAATGTTTTCTTTAAATTTTAGTTAAAAAGAAAACTATGTTGGATTTTATCAAAAATATTCTCTCTATAAAACAAAATTCATTGTTTTGTGTGTTATTTAGCTATACATTTATCCAAAAAAGACAAACAGCGTGCTAAAGGCTCTCCAGCGACCCTTCGAGATCATTGTTGTGTTTGAAATAATCCCTCGGGAGCTCTAAAGTCTATAAAGACTCCATAAACTCGTCGCTTGCTCTCTTTGTGTATTCTAGTCCTCTGTCCTCCGTTATTCCTTCATCCACAATCCTCAACAATCTAAACTGTAATTCAACTCGCAATTCAAAGCTTTTAATGTGAGTGCAAATTGAAATAGTAATTAATTAAAATTTACTTACACAATTTAATACTAAATCACATTAATTAACGTTTTAAACAATTTAAAAAAAAATTTAGCTAAAAAAAATTTAAAATTCAAAAAAATATTTCAACCCTCATTTTACATTGACATGTCCGTCAGATGTCAATCACCGCCTACTTTTGCAACGTGTTTGAAACCTTCCATCTTTATTTCTTGTCATTTCATCCCTCTTTTTTCTCTGGGGTGCAAATCCTGTACTCTTTTCATTCAGTGTCGCCATTGATACTCTTCAGTTTTTTGTAATACTTTCTTTTTATTTGTATTTTTATTTCAAAAGCGTAAAAACTTAAAAATTCGCCAAAAGGGGATGAGATTCGTCGAACTCTCGTCGGTCGGATGAATGACTGAGTGAAATATTTAGGTCAAATATTAAAACCTCTGCCGGGCCGTGTGCGCGGCCATTAATCATTCTCTCGGCTCGTTCCGTCTCGTCTGTCGCGTCGCTCCCTCATGTCTATTTTGCGTCTCGACGCGCTGAGGGGTAGCTCACCCTTCGAACCTTCACGAGACGCGCGTCGCTTCCACGCCGCTCGGCTAAATGTACCCGAAATGTATGTACACGATGACATACGCAAACATTGCTTGAAACAAACACTTAAACATTTATTTTAATAATTTTATCACTTTAAATCAAACAAAACAACCAACAATTCCCCACCAAAGAAATTTAAAAAAAATACTTACGTCATCAATAAAATTAGTTTATTACAAATGACAAATCATTATAATTATTACTTATTATTCAACTTCCTCTGCTTCTGTCGACGATTATCGAACCAAACTTTAATCTTCTGTCCATCCAAATTAAAATCCTTCGCCAAATCATTCCGCAACGCATGATTCGGGTACTGGTTCTGCGAATAATAAAACTCCAAAACTTGCACTTGTTCTTTAGTAAACGTGGTACGTACTTGTTTCTTTTTGCACAAAACTTTCTTAGTTCCTTCACACTTTTTTTTCAACTTCAATTTCTTTGGACTTTTTATCTCGATACTGGGATTGGATTCATCACTGGAACTTGATTTATGGAAATCAGTTTCAGGTAAATGAAAAACATGATGATCCAAAATTTTAAACTTTGGATTCGTAACAGTAACACCAGATGACGCTACTGGTAATTCTAAATCATCAATTAATTTCGTTTGTTTTCCACAAGATATTTCAGAAAAAGGTAGTAATTCAGATGATTCCGATGATTCAAACGTAGATTTATCAGGACTCATCTAAAATTAACAATAAAAATTAGATAACAAATAAAAATCACTGGCAATTAAAAATATTACTCACAAGAATTGATTGCAACTCATTTAGAGTCATTGTAGGTTCCCGTTGATACAAATCAAAACATTCGGATGTTTTTGACGCTTCAAAAGTTTCTTCGAAATATTTCAAATCAAATTCTTGGTTTTGTATTCCCTGTGTTAACTCTGTAGTTTCACTTTTATCATCTAAAGTTTTTAACAGATCATCGACTTCTTCAGGTGATAAATATTCCACTGTTGATAAACTGTGTACGAATTGTTCGTTAAGTACTAAGTCGTTAATAATATCATCTATAGTAAACATGTTTTTTATTAACAAACACCCTGTATTTGTTTTTTTGCCTTCAAAGTCTTTAGTTAGTTAGTAGTAACTTTTAAATGTTATGCTTTTAATCCTTAACTTTACTGCTTGTTGTTTACTTTCTTTACTTTTCTTCTTGATGTTGTTGTTGTTCTTGTTATTGTAGTTTTATTGTCTACTTTAAGCCTAAAATATTAATCCGATTATTTTCTTAATCCCGTAATCTTAAAGTTAAATAATAATTCTTTAATACTTACTTGCTTTTGTTGTTTTTACACGGGCACTATTAACAAATAACATCGAAACTGATCAAAACAAAACTGACATTGTCAAGCCGTGTCACATTTACAATTGACAAGTGACGACTGAAGTCAAACAAACTTTTTTTTGCGTTGAAATACATTTGATTCTCTTGTTTTGGTTGTTTTGTTTTTTTTTCATTTGGATGTTTGTTATCTTGTATTGAAAAGTAGGCCTTGCTTTTCGGCGTTGAAGTTTGGTGTTAGGATTTTGTTTTTTGGGTCTTGGGTGACTTGATTTTAGATTTTGTTAGTTGCGAATCGAAGCGTGTACAGATCGGAACAGTATTTTAGTTTTGTGTCTTTGATTTATAAAATGCAAGGCAAGTGAGTTTAATTTAGTTTTTTAGTTAGTAAAATAATTTTAATTTTTTTTATGTTTTTTTTTTGATTTGGGTTATTAGAAGAACAGAAAGTGAATAAAATTTGGAGGCCTATTGATATTATTAGTCCTCAGAAGAAGCAGGAAAGGAATCGTAACCAATCTTTTTGTAATTGTTATTTCTTGGGAGTGCATCAAACAAATTGTCGATATAGATGTGGATGTGCTGTGGATTTTAGACAATATGGACAATTTGGACCATTATTTAATAGACAGTATGAGAGTTATGGATCTTTTGGACATTTTGGACATTTAAGGCAACCTTTGAAGCCAATTGTAGCATTAAATCATTTGGTTAATAATGGTGATAAGGATTTAAAGGCAGAAAATGAGAAAAACCAAGGTTAGTTGTGGTTTTGTTATAAATTTGTATATTTTATTATTTTTTATTTAAAAGGATGTTTAGTTTTTTTGGTAAGAATATAAATTTAGTGGTAGACGATAAATAATTTAATAAACTATAGATACAACTTTTAAAATATTTAAAAAGTTATTAATATTTAATGTATTGTTAAATTAAATTAAATATTTTTGATTTTTGCGAGTTTGAAGATCAGATATTTATATGCCAATTTGGTTTTAAATAAAAATCATATTTATTTTTGTGATATTATGGTAAATTAAGCGTCTATAATTAGATAATTTATAAAACTAATAATTTTCATTTATAAATCTTTAAAAAGTTTTTAATTAATACCATTTTCTAATAAATCAATTGTTGTTCGTTTTTTTTCATTGTAAAATCAAATAATTTTAAATTCAATTTTTATTTTAACATAAACTAATATTAATTTTTGTTAGATACTATTGTAATTAGTATCAAATGATAGGTAATTTAATATGCTATCGATATCCATTTAAAAAAATTACCAAATTAAATATTAATTATGATTTTATGGTGAAACAAATGTTGTTTGCTTCCCTTTTCAGTAGAATCAATTAATTTTAGTGTCAATTTTGTTTTAAAAGAAACTAGTATCAATTTTTTTTAGAAACAATTAAGTTTTTAATTAAAATATAGATAATTTATTAAACTAATGATGTATCTCAAAAAATTTGGTAATAGTTAATAATTCATTTGATTTTCTGATAAAACAATTGTTGTTCGTTTTTTTTTAAATAGTAAAATCAAATAATTTTAAATTCAATTTTGTTTTAACATAAACTCATATTAATTCTTGTTAGAAACTATTGAATTTAGTATCAAATGATAGGTAATTTAATAAACTAATGATATCCATTTAAAAACTTACAGATTTTCATATTGAATATGATTTTAGTGTAAAAGAAATGTTGTTTGCTTCTCTTTTCAGTAGAATCAATTAACTTTAGTTTACAAGGAAAGTAATATCAATTTATCTTATAAACAATTAAATATGTAATGAAAATATAGATAATTTATTAAACTATTGATGTACCTTAAAAAATATTAAAATAGTTATTAATTAATATGATTTTCTGATAAAACAATTGTTGTTTTCTTTTTTTCATAAGAAAATCAAATAATTATAAACTCAATTTTGTTTTAACATAAACTAATTTTAATTTTTGTTAGAAACTATTGTATTTAGTATCAAATGATAGGTAATTTAATGAACTATTGATATTTATTTTAAAAAATCACAAACTTTAATATTAAATATGATTTTTTTAGTGAAACAAATGTTGTTTGCTTTTCTATTTAGTAGAATCAGTTAATTTTAGTTTCAATTTTGTTTTAACAGAAACTAATATCAATTTTTCTTAGAAACAATTAAATTTTTAATTAAAATATAGATAATATATAATTATTAAACTAATGATGTATCTCAAGAAATCTGGAAATATTTAATAATTAATATGATTTTCTGAAAAAACAACATTAAAACAACAAAAATACTAACAATTTATTTAGTTTATAATTTAAATGATTATTATTTATTTAATTAAAAACATATTTATCTATTTTTAGATTGTGATGACAACAATTTATCAAGTCCAAACTCATTAATTATTGACTTAACTGACCAAGAAGAACCAAACAATCAAATTCAAGATCATCTACCACAAGAAAAAATTACTGAAGATACTGAAGATACTGATAATTCTAATACCTCTGAAGATTCATCTTCTGAACAACCTAAAACCTATAAACCTGAGTTCCAAATACAAACTCACCTAAAAGTAAGAGAACTCTCTCAAATACAAGAACAATTAAACAGCTATTACCCAAAAATCACACAAAACATAAAGCAAAACCACGAAACCAGAAAAATATTATCAAACATACAAAAATTCATACCAAACGATAAATCACACGACGTAAAAATAAATCAAAATAATTTACCAAACTCAACAATACCCAACCAATTAAAATTACAAACGAATCAAAATAAATTACCAGATTTAAACCAAGTTGAAATTGACGATTCGCTTTATCAAGAAAAAGCTGAAAGAGTAGTTCAACATTATATACATCACGCAAAATTAACAAATTCAAACACATACACATCATCAGAATCATCAGTATCATCAGTGTCATCATTATCATCTGAAGAATCAATTCCTATACTTAATAAAAAACATTCATTATTCGACCATATGTATCCAAAACGTCGACGTCGGACAAATTTTACTTCTGATCAACTGAAAGTATTAAACACTGCGTTTGCAAAAAATGCTTATTTAGATGGTAATACTTTAGCAGATTTAGCTAATAAATTATCGTTAGAAATTAATATCGTAAAAACTTGGTATCAGAACCAACGACAAAAAGGTAGTCGGCGAAGTTTGAAATATAAGAAAAATAAAATTATTCAAGAAAAACTGGTTGACAAAGCATATGTTTTACATGATGGAAGATATGTTTTAGCTAAAAATATTATGTAACTATCGTATAATAATTAATATTTATTAATATTTAAAAATTAGTTATAAGATTAACTAATTATATTATTATTATATTGACAATTTAGCTAATAAGTTACAAGGTTAGGATTTTTTTAGAAAAAATTTCTACAAAATTATATACAAAACTATCCATTATATAAACAAGTCATGGATTTTTTAGATAGTATTTTAACATCTTGGACATT
This sequence comes from Atheta pasadenae, assembly GCA_030264155.1. Classification (NCBI taxonomy): domain Eukaryota; kingdom Metazoa; phylum Arthropoda; class Insecta; order Coleoptera; family Staphylinidae; genus Atheta; species Atheta pasadenae. The sequence goes on along the minus strand of JARJDS010022692.1, from coordinate 29,908 downwards.
AAATGCTAACCAAGATGAAGATGAAGAAATTTTTAAAATTTGTGAAAGCATTTCACAATTATCAGAAGAACAAGTAATTGAATTATTAAATGATGTTAATAAAACTGACGAAGAATTACTAACGGATACTAAAAATGATATTACCAATAAAGAAATTAATAAATTTAATGATTTAGGTAATGAAAAGTGTGAAAATAAAATTTTAAATGATGACAATGATAAAGTTTATGTTGATCTGGATAATCAAAGTCAAAATAATCAAGAATTGTTAACCAAAACCAAACAATTAACAAATCAAGGATTAAAAAATCAACAATTAGTAGATAAAGACTTAATAAATCAAGAAACTGTTGTAATAAATAATGTAATTAAAAATTTAGATGAAAATAATTTAATTCTTAATGAAACTTTGTCAAAGACACAAAATAATTGTAATGTCCTTGATTTATTAGATGATTTAAATTTATTTGAAGATAATTTTGATAAAAATGCAGGGAATAATTTGATACCACAATCACAATCTTTAATATCAAGTGAAATTGTGGAGAATATTATTGATAAAGAAAACAGGAAAAAACGAAAAGTTTGTGATACTGAAAATGAACTAGAAGAATTTTTGGTTTTTCCGGAAAAATCACAATCAGATAAAGAAAAAGGAAGGAAATGCATGCGTACTACGTATACGAAATCGCAGATTGATTTTTTGGAAGAAGCATTTAAAGTTTCAGAATACGCGATTGGTCCACGACGTGCTAGTTTAGCGAAACATTTACAACTGAGTGAGAATAATATTAAATTATGGTTTCAGAATAGAAGGGTTAAAAGTAGTGGGTATTGTAAACCAAAGAAGAAAAGAAAAAAAATTGATGAATCTAATACTTATGTTTTGTATAATGGAAGTTATGTTAGAAAAGATCAATTGGTAATTGATGGAAATTAATTTTTTTTTATTAAAAATTTTGTACATTTTTTAAAATTTAAATGTTAAACAAAAATTAACTAAAACACATTAAAATATCTTTGATGTTTTATTGTGCGAAATTTTATGAGAAAAATAAAATAAATGTGAAATGACGCGCGTGCACATTATGCGCCCTCGTTCTCCTTTTTGGGTGGTGTTTTTTTTGTTCTTGTTGAAGAGGCCGAAGAGGGGAAAACTATCAAATATTGAAATAAAATTCATCTCTCGACATCACCAACAGCTGCCACCTTATCGGCGCGCGAACTGAAGCACTGAAACACCGCTGAAACAGGGGGCGGTTTTAAACTATGCGGAGAAGTTATAAATGCACCCGCGCCGCCGGAAATCTGCCATGCGAAGAGTGTGCGAAGATATTTTTCAGACATATGCGTTGAATTTACAATCCACAAAGTTTAAAAACAAAAAAAAAACAAGAAAAAAAATAACAAAAAAATGGTTAAATTAAGTAAAGTAATTATTTATTAAATAATTAATTATTTTAACACAATACAAGTACCACCACTCATTTGTTTATAACTTTTAACTAAATAACTATTCTTGGAATGAATTAATTCAGCGTTAAAACTAATCAAATCATTATTAAACATAATATTTGATTTAGTTTTGCTAATTTTTTTAATTGGTGCTCCAATTTTGTCATATTTATCATCAATTAGATCTTTATTGTTATTTTGTAAATTAGTTGTCTCTTGAGTTATTCCTTCCTTACTTTTCTTTAGTTTAAATCTTCGATTTTGGAACCAAACTTTAATTGTTTCTTCATTTATTGATAGTTCACGTGCTAATTCAATTTTTCGTTTGCTAGATAAAAAATTATTCTCTTCAAATTCTTTTTCTAAAACCATTAATTGGTTATATCCAAAAGTAATTCGTCGTTTTTTTTCTTCTAAAAACATTTAGGTTATGATATTATAATTTCGTAGTAATTAATACTTACGTTTTGGTTGATATTGTGCTAAATTCATTGGAATAGTACTTATATAATTAAAATGATTATTATCATAATTATTACCAAGAGTAATATCTTCTGAATTATCCACTTCATCATCAAACGTTTGTTTTCTTTTGTTTTTGTTTTTATTTTGTGTTGGTTCAAGTGTTGCTTTTGTTTCTTTTGTTTTACATTCTAAATGTTTGTGAGAATCAATAGTTTTGTTTTTTGTTTTTGTTTTTGTTTTTGTTTTATTTGGTGTTGTTGTTAATGTATCTTCATTATTTAATGTTGTTTCAGATGTTGTTGAACGTGGTGGTGAATATTCCGTTTTTATTTTTGGAAAATTTTCTATTTCAACACAACAATTATAGTTTTCTTTGTAATAATTGTTGTAGATGTTGTGATAATTGCTATAGTTATTAGCAAATGCAAAATTAAATTTAGGTAATAAATTATTATTCTCCATTTTATAGGTCTACAAGTCTTCAATGTTGTTTTAACCTCAAAATTTGATTCTGACTTGACCGAATTATGTCATGCGCACAAACAAAAATGTTTGTTTTGTTTTTAAGTTGATATTACAAGGACATTTGAAGGTTAGGTTAACACTACAAAATTTGACAGCTGTCATTTCAAACTTTTTATGGAAATTTTGATAAAAATTAAAGATTTTATTATTATTAGTATTAGATAACGATTGAAAATAAAATAATTATTTTCTCTTCTCAAAATAGGTGAGGTTAATTATAGAATTTTGTAGTAAAACTAAAACAGTAAGACAGAAAAACACGTCAATCAAAACTCACACTTATGTTAGTTAGTGAGTCGTAGTTTTTGGATGAACCGTTTTAGCTCTTGACATTTAACGCCAAAGAATGATACGCGACGGTAATTAGCGTCTCCGGCTCACTTGACACATTGCATTCAACACTTTACTTATTCTACAAACACAGAATGAGCAGAATAAACAGAATAAACAGTAGTATCACAGTCAAAACAAAATCTACTCAGGTAAATAAAATTTAACAAAATAAAACTCAAAGTTTGTTTTACGTTCGAGAATGATTCTTAACATTTTAAGTTTTAAGTTTAAGTTAGACTTGAGTCAGACGACTGACACGATTTTAAATAAGTGACGATTGATTGGATGGAAAATATTTCTGGTGAGTAACTAAAATGTGAATGAAACACAAATAATGAGAATAAATTTCGGGAAATGTTTGTGAAATGTTTGGGACGTGAAAGAAAGGATATTTATTAAGGGTTGAAAAGTTTTGTTAAAAATTGAAATTTATTTGAATTATTATTTTGAAAGTTTTAAGGTATGTGCCTTGCATGACTGCTTGCATTGATAACATAATTCGCGTTTGGTTGGAGTTGGTTGGTAGTCCTGTTCGTCCTGACTGCGTCGGTTAAATGCGATTTTACTGTCAACGCTCGACATTGACGCGATATCGCTGATGCCAGCCAGATAGGACGGTTTCCTATTCCTCTCATCCTCTCATCTTCTCAGTTCCCATGTTCGCATACACTTCCCACCCCGCGACGCAGCGCGTCTTCATTTACGTCGCGATTTTACGAGCCGCCCGCAGCACACACGCGCAGCTTTGATGGAAAATGAGTGTGTACTGTGCGAAAGTCGAGCGAAAGAGAGGGTGTGAGTAATGAGCCAAGCACCACTACACCAAATTCAAGCATCCCTCGCCATCCCTTGCCGTCCCTCGCTCGGGCGTTATCTATCCGCACGGGTATTAGCGGTGTTCGCGAAGAGGACTCTACGATTCCGGGGCATCAACACATCGTACATCGACGGCGGCGGTGGTGGTTGAAGCAATGGTTAAAGCAGCATTGTAGATCTCTTGCTTGCTGGCTGCCGTCGTCGTGAGAGGTGGGATATCGGCGGGGATCAATGACGAGTGTGCGGAGGCTGAAATAAACGAACGTGCAGTTGTGGATTCAAAGACCAAGCGCACCGTGCTTGTTGGGGCGGCAACGGCGGCGCAGAGAAAACGAACGGTTAATAGGTGTTGGGCGATAACGAGGATGCGATAACGGGGGCGACGCTTTCCACGCTAAATATACTGGAAACGGAAAATGCATGATCAATGCGATTCCTCCACCAACACCACCAACAAAATCATACTTTTTGTGTTTTGTGTTAGGGTGGAATTTAACAAAATTTAACCAAAACATTAACACGACTAAAAGTTTTAGAACAAAAAAGAAAACAAAAAAAACAAATTTTTATTTTAAAGAATCTAAAAAAAACCTAAAGCGACATCTACAAAACAAATATTGTACTAAACTAAATAACCTTAAAATTTAACAATAGATGGCACTATTGTAATTATTACTTATTACGCCATCTTAGGACTAAATACAATACTAAACCAAAAGTACAAAAACTCAACACTAGATGGCAACAATTAACTTAAAAATTTAAATTAAAAAACTTTTAGTTTGTTCTGTATAACTCCAGTGGTCGCTATGTAAGTACAAACTGAAAAAATATTAAACCCACCCCCAATAGATTTTACGTGAGTATTTTATGTGAAAATATTTCGTCGTTCAAATTGACACAATAAAAACGCTTCTTTAAACGCGATTGGAACCGAGGAATCATCGAACAGGAAATTAACGAACACCCTTCAACACTCCCACCCCCCGCACATACACTTCTCACCTCTGCCTCTGCACACAAATGGCAACAGCAATAAAATAAAGGAAACCGCGAAGGTGTAGGAAATCGACGCCAAGGCGCGAAGCACTAAACATCGTCAATGTCACATCAAAAATACCAATCAACCCCTTATCTGCTCTCTGAGTGTATTTTAAGGTTATGTCTTTTCTTATCTAAATTTTTGTTTTTCTATAATTTATTTTTTTAATATAGTTTCTTGGTAAATTTAAAAACAACTTTGGTTTTAAAATGAAATTGAATAAAATTTTGTTTGCTTTCATTTCGTAGTTTTGTAAGTCTTAAATGTGAAGGGTTTGCATTGCACTTGTTCACTTGTGGAATGGCCATGGAGTGGCGGCGGTGATCCATCACTCCGGTTTGCTTCGTTCGTTTGTGGGGCGGGATGGGGCCATGTTTTCCGCTCGCGTATAACGCGCAGTGACAAGCCACTGATTGCCTCTTATGCGATAGTTAACCGGAGAGTTAGCAAACCCATCCCTAAACTCTCTGTTGCAAACCTTGGGATGAGATGTGATGTGTGATCGGATCAGTATTAGAATCAGAATCAGAATCACAACTTGAGTTAGTGTCAATTCACATATTTTATAATAAAGTTTTCTTTTTAATTACAAAAAATCAACAATAGATGGCGTTACAATTACAGAAAACTGTAATACTAATAATGTCAAAGTTTAGGAACTTGTACATAGATGGCGCTACTTGATAAAACTATAAAAATAAATAAGTTTTTAATTATAAAAATTAATTAAAACTAATTCGTAACGAATATATCTATTTATCCGTCTATTAAAGCTTACAAGCTTATAACCTTGAAACTCTCGAACTTAACTAAACAAAACTAAAAATTAAAAACAAAAAACAAGTTATGAGTATGCACACGCCGAAGGTGCTCCGCCCGCAATCGCTCAAGACACAATTTTTTATTTTTATACTTTGCTTTAAACATCAATCCGTAAAGGTAAAATGTCTTTAATCAATCCAAAGCTCTCTCTAAAGGTACCTCTAGGTTTTAACCACAAGTATGATTTAAGTAATTTTACCACATGTGCCCTCTGTGTGTGAGTGTGCGATGCCGATGGGCAGTGGTCCTTTCTTTGGTCTGACGGAGTTTGATGTTAGCTAGGGCTTCGAAGCCGGGGCGAAGACAAATCGAATGTCAGCCGCTAATAAGTATCTAGCGATCGCCTGGACAAATGTATTTCCTTGCTTACTTCTTCTTCTCCTCGTCTTCGTTCACATCGAATACACACACAAGTTGTTTCCCATGCTTTTGACGTGCAGTGAAGAACAGCATTGCAAATTTTCATCGAAAATTTCTTACAGTTCCGAGAGGTAATTGACGAAAATTATAGCGGAATCAAATTGAAAGTTTTCTAACCCACAAAAACAGATATAATTTTAGTTTGAGATCAATTTGGTCTTTGTCTTTTCGCTCTTGTGCAAATTGCTTGAAAGTCGTGCGTTTTGAGGTTATGATGGTGGATGTTGAGGTTGAGGTTATGATCACGAACATTCACCGTTGAGTTTTAGTGTTTTTTTTTCGTTAAAAACTCTTATATTGGTATAAACTAAAGTATAAAGTTGAGCATAGCTAGAAGCCCTTCGCTTTGTTTTTGTTTCATTTTGTTTTGCTTTGGTTCGTGTGCCGCTCAATGTTATGAATTGCACCTAATATGTCATGCGTCCGTCTTCGGCATCCCGAGCGCTTCGTTTCGCTCTGTTCTTACTTCTTACATCCTCCGCCATCAACATGTTATTGCCTCAAGAAGAATTCAACACACAAAAAAATTACATTGTTGCATTCCATACTTATTCCCCAAAGTTCTTTGAACTGTATTTACACATAACCTTAACGTCCTTAACAAATCCAACAAATCCACAAAATGTTGGCTTTTGTTTTTAATTTTTACCGATTTGTGTATGAATTGCTTTTGGAATGTTTGGGAATTTCTACGTTTTGAGCAATATAAAACGCTAGTCGAGGGTGTGCACAGCTGACGCGCGTTTCCAAAGCCAAATTGGCATTTAATTGAAAAAGTCCTCATTCATATGCGGCCGATGTAAAAAAATTAAAAGCCAACACGGCGTGGGCGACACTCGGCGACAGTTTGTGTGTGCATCGAGAATGACGGAATAAAAAAAAATTCATTCAAAACGTTCGATGTTTGTCGATCTGCTTTTTTTGCTAGATGTGACACACACACGTTACGTTCGGACGCCAAACCACCAAAGCGCAAAAACGTTTTATTCCGGGCTTGTTCAGAATTTTTTATTGTTTTTTTTTGTCAACTAAACCACACACGTTTGAGTCATAAGTTTTTGAAGCAAAATACAGCATTTTTAAATTTTTTTAATAGTTAATAAAACAACCGTTAGATGGCGTTACATTCTAAATTTTATATTTTGTATTCTGTCGTCTGACAACAATGCATCGAATCAAGTTCCGGCAAAGCATGTCTTCTTATCGTCCGCACGTTCCATTCTACTATCCTTTTTCGGTATATCCTTGATAATATTATCCATCCACACATGAATCTCACTCAGCTTCTGAACTTGCTCTCCTTGCTTGCGACTTTTTCTACCGCCTCGTCTATCTCATTCTGTTTCTTACCATGATCGTCGTTGGTTTCTTTCTTTCTTTATTTCTTTAGTCATGTGTCGTCGTTGACTGTCCTGAGTCTTGACTGACTTCTTGCTTGGTGTTGTCGCTTGTCAGCAAGAAGACAGGCCAGACAAGAGACGCGTCTAGCCGTATTCGCAATCCTTGGTTAGCTCGGATGGCTTAGATCCTTGCGTTGGGATACACACAAAAAAACGTTTGAAAAATGATCCGCGCGTCCATCCAAACGATTCAACCATCCGCAAAAGGCTGCAACGATGCTTTTTATTGCATCGTTTTTTCCTGTGTACGCTTTGAATGTTTTTAATAGTCGTTGCAAACATAACCTTCAAAATTTTTATGAAATAAACAATATTTAACAAAAAAACAAATGAATAAAACCCTAAATAAATTCGGAACGTTTTGACAGTTATTAATAAAAATACAAATTTAGTTTATAGCTAAAAAATAATTTAATTTAGTCGCGGTCTGAAACAAAATGACCTCAACCCAACATACACACCGAACATAACGTTTCTTTTTTCTTATTTTTTTAACGTTGTTGAGTTATTGATGATCATTTGACGCCACATCCGACGGTTATAACTTTTAACTTTTGGTTATTACCTATTACACCTTACAAACGGTAGGAGTGTTGTGAAAAAATTAATTTAGTTGGAGTTTAATAAATGATTTTGAAGTTTTACAAATTGCAATGACTATTGTGACAAATTTTAGAACATTAAACATTGTGAAACAACGTTAAACAACTACACGCCGTTATATATAATTATAATTTATAAAAAAATTATTTTAAAATTTTTGTTTACAATTTTAAGTTATTAACTAATAATTATTTATTAACTGATTAATTTGCGTATAATGTAAGTGTTACTTTGACGTTAGTTAATTACGCCTTAACAAACAACAAATTGATTTCGTAAATAATTAGTCTTTAAATTGTTTTTGACACTTCAAAATCATTTTAAACGTTTAAAATTTGTTTATTATTTCATAAAACAAATTTAAACGATAATAAAACGCAATAGAATACTTTAAATCTAATTAAATTGGTTTTAATTAGTAAAATACTTAATTAGTTTTTAAATAGCAATGATTTTGTTAGTGGAACTTACGTTAGATGTCACTGTACTGATGATTTGTCTTAAAATCCATTACTACTTGTATTAATTAACAAAATATTAATTTAAACACTGAATAACTTTAATTACCTTCTTCTAATAAACGTTAGTTGTTACTAAAATTTAGTTGACGTTGTTTGTTTGCACTTCACTACAAAACAATTGAATAAATATTTTGAACAAAGGTGGCTGTGAAACACTGTGAAGAAATCAATTCGAAATAAAAACAAAAAACAATCGTAAACTTGTTTTCGTCATAGACTGTGTAGTTTTACTCAAAACAAATGAAAAAATTTGTAAACAAATAAAATGAGAGAGTGAAAATTAAATGACAAATATTTAGTTCTTTATTTTAACGCTGGATGTCACTGCAATGCGGTTTTGTTCAAAAAATAATAATTTCGATTTCTCTCGGTAAACTTTTGTGACGTTTTATATTGAGAACAAGACTTTCCCATAAATGTGTCTTATCCAATTTTCTCGTTGCCTTAGTTGTAGTCTTAGGCACCCCAGTCTTTTGCTGTCAGATTTGTAGACAAGTTTGACGCGTACATCAAAATCCTGTCTTTGGTTCACTTCGTCGTTTTCAAAGTTGTCTTTGTTTAACATTATTCCATTTAAATTTTGCTTTGTTTTAAATTTTCTTTAAATTTTTGGATTTGAAGACTTGGAATTGTCGTTTGTGTTTTGTGTCTTTATGATTTTTAGTGACAATTCTTTTGTTGTCCAAATATTAACAAAAAACAAATGAAATGTTTTTTGTGTTTTAAATTTATTTATAGTACATTTCAAACAATTCTAAGCTTTAAGAATAAAAATGTGTGTTATGTGTTTGTGTGAGTCGTTGGAGTAAAGTTTCTACGGTCGATGGTTGCCAATAATTACAGGTTTGCGGTCTCGTGGGTTGTGGGTTTGCCCACACAACCTCCGCGATGGTTTCGTTGTGTTTGTTCCACCAGTACAGCATTAACATGGTGTCGTTGAATGTATAGAGTTATAATATATCGTTCTATATCGTGGTGTATCAACCAACAACCTACAACTAACCGACTGGTAAGCTGTGGTACAATGGCCGTGGAATAGAAATAGACCGGGGTTTAGTTTTGAAAGGGAAAGAAAGAGATGGTATATTTCTAGCGTGTTTTATTGTGTATGAGAAGAAATCGTAGAAGTAGAAGTTGTTGAGGTGAGGTGAGGACGGTTGATTGCACCATTGCACGAAGTATAAAGTACGAGGTTGCTCGTTGGTGGAATACACCGGCGAAGGCCGTCGAACAACAAATTATAGCGAAAGAAGTTAAAATCCGTCAACACATTCACAAGTTTTGTGAAACACACAATAAAGGAGAATGAGAATTTCAACAATGTGGTTTTGTTTCAAGTACAACTACAATGGAACACGTTATGATTTAACAATTAACAAGGTGACAAGTTTGGTTATGTCAAATTTTGTGTTTCTATTATTAGTAAATGTTTTTTTTTTTTTAATTTAAATACGTTAATATAGATTAATTTAGGTACAATGTTATTGAATTATATAGTAAAATATTTATTTGTTTTTTATTTAGTGTTAAATTAACGGTAGATGTCGTTACTATACAATTTTTTAACTAATATCTAATTTTAACTTTAAATATTTAATTTAGCAGTTACAATTTTGGATTATTGCATTATATACATTATAGTACGTTTCATTCTAAGTTTGTGATAAAAATTTGGTAAAGATATCTTTCAAAATGGCGGTGTGATATGCAAAAAATCAAAATAAAACCCTGTTTTCAAAATTTTTATTTTGAGTTTAACTTTTATTATTTATTTTAATGGCTAAACTAACAAATTTTTGTTAGTTAAACATGAAAGAGCATCTAATTTAGTATTTATTTTTAAAATTTGGTTATGATATTTTTAAAATTAGAGGAGTTACACTCCGAAAACTGTTTGGTATTTTGTAGATCGCATTTCTTTGTTACCTTTTAACCTTAAATATTTAATTTAACAATTAAAATTTTAAATTTTTGTATTAACAACCCCATAACATGCTTCATTATAAGTTTCTGATAAAAATTTGATAACGATATCTTTCAAAATGGCGGTGTTGTATCCAAAAAATCAAGACAAAACACTTTTACTAGCTTCAACATTTTTATTTAGACTTCAACCTTAAATATTTATTTTATTGGCAGAACTAATAAACTTTGGTTTGTAAAACTTAAAAGAAGATCTAATTTAGTAGTTTTATTTAAAATTTGGTTAAAATATTTTTTAAAATGGCGGAGTTACATCTTAAAAAATTGTTTGTTTTAAGTTTTTTGTAAATTGTATATCTTTGTTACACTTTAACCTTAAATATTTAATTTCCAAACAAAAAAATTTAAATTTTTATGATAAAAACTCTATAATATGCTTCATTTTTAGTATGTGATAAAAATTTCGTCAAATTATCGTTCAAAATGGCGGAGTTATAACCAAAAAATCAATATAAAACACATTTACAGTTTTAAAAATTTTTATTTTGACTTTAACCATAAATATTTATTTCAATCGCTAATCTAACATACTTTTGCTTGCAAAACTTCAAAGAACATCTAATTTTGTATTTATATTTAAAATTTGGTTAAAATATTTTTTAAAATGACGGAGTTACACCCTAAAAATTAGTTTGTTATCAGTTTTTTGTAGATCACATTTCTTTGTTATACTTTAACCTTAAATATTTAATTTAACAATTAAAATTTTAAATGTTTGTATTAACAACCTCATAACATGCTTTATTCTAAGTTTGTGATAAAAATTTGATAACGATATCTTTCAAAATGGCGGTGTTATATCAAAAAAATCAAGACAAAACACTTTTACTAGCTTCAAAATTTTTATTTAGACTTCAAACTTAAATATTTATTTCAATGGCAGAACTAGTAAACTTTGGTTTGTGAAACTTAAAAGAAGATCTAATTTAGTATTTATATTTAAAATTTGGTTAAAATATTTATTAAAATGGCAGAGTTACATCTTAATAAAGAGTATGATATCAGTTTTTTGTAAATAGTATTTCTTTCTTACACTTTAAGCTTAAATATTTAATTTTCAAACCAAAATTTTAAATTTTTACGATAAAAACTCTATAACATGCTTCATTCTTAGTTGGTGATAAAAATTTGGTGAATTTATCTTTGAAAATGGAGGAGTTATGACCAATAAATCAATATAAAACACTTTTACTGTTTTCGAAACTTTTAATATACTTTAACCTTAAATATTTATTTCAATAACTAATTTCACATACTTTTGCTTGTAAAACATAAAAGACCATGTAATTTAGTATTGATATTTAAAATTTGGTTAAAATATGTCTTAAAATGGCGGAGTTACAAGCTAAGAAAGAGTATGATATCAGTTTTTTGCAAATTGTATTTCTTTGTTACACTTTAACCTTAAATATTGAATTTACCAACAAAAATTTAAACTGTTCACAATAAAAAATCTAAAACATGCTTCAATCTAAGTTTGCTATAAAAATTTGACACATGTATCTATCAAAAGTGTGAGATATCACTAGTAATTCATATTTACTTTGTTAAAATAACACTAGATGACACTACAATGCAATGTTTAAACAAAAATATAAATAAAACTTTGTTCCAAATGAAAATGTTTGTATGATGTATGACATTGCAATTGTCTTGTGTTCAATCTAGTTCTTTGTGCTTGGTCATATATTACAGATTTCAATATTTGCAACAGTAGCCAGACAGAAGGAAGAATAACAGTGTAGCAGGTTGCTGTTGCTGTTCCTGTTGGCTGGTTTACTTGGTGAATCTCAGATTGAAAATTGAATAGCGACTCGACGACAATGTACAGTGACGAAGCATTTTCTTCGGTTATTCTTTGAAATGTTGTTGGGTTGAGGTTTGATCTCTTTGCTGTGTGTTGTATATATTGGTAACATATTGTAATATATTATATCTATATTTCAAGTTATAAGTTATCCACACAATATTTTTTCATTTCATATTTAATAAAACAAAACACACACGTAAAAAATGACACAAAACAAAACATTAAAGTTCAGCATGCTAGATGTTTGTAGAACTAAAACAATTGAATAAATGTTTTGAAGTATTGAAATAGTTAGCAAACAAAACAAAACAAAAAGGCTGTGTTTTGTTGCCATGACGACGGTAACAATCAATGCTGTTTAGTTTGGCTACAAAACAATTGAAGCAATGCTTTAACTTATACGAAAATTATTTGGAAACAAGTTAGCTGTGGATTCGAAAAAAACAAATGAAAATAAACACAGAAAACATTCGTACACAAACATTTTCGCATTTCAGTTGTATTAAGTTCTTCGATCAGTGATGTGCTTTGTAATGTAAGTTAATAAAATATTTTTTAAAATTATATCTCCAAAATTAGTGTTTAATAATTAACATAATTACTAAATTCATAACACAAACGTAAAATTAAAGCATTCTAGAGGCCGCAACAAAAAGGTTTCTTGATTTTTTTACGGAAACAATACAATATTAAACGAAAAATTTTAACATAATTATATTATACATATTAGTGACTAATTAAAATAAATTTGTTGAAGCTATTTATATTAAAATGGAGGCAATTTTTTGTATAATTCTGTCTTAAAACTTTTTATAATTATTTTGTTTTCTATAAATTAAACGTTATATTATTTTTATGACTTTAATGTATTGTTTAAACAAAAAAATATTTTGATTTTATGATTATTCTAGAGTGGTCTAATTAATGCAATAGTAAAAAAAACGATGATAATTTAACAGACAAAAAAAATTAATTACAATAATGTAGTCATTGTATGTAGATGTTGATGTTATTATAGAAATGATGGTTATTGTCCTATTTTTTCAGTGTTTTTACTCTGTTTCTATTTTGTCTGTTTATTGTGTTTTGTGTGTGTGTGTTTTTTGTGTGTTTTCAGTAGATTGGTGGACACCTGAAAGACACGACTCTCAAGTAACTACAAGTATCGTGTGTCGTGTTTGATGTTTTGATGTTTGTGCATAGATATGGACGTAAATTCAAACATCATGGCCGCCGATTGCGTGCGAGTGTTGTCTCGCAAAGAATAGAGAATAGTATTTGAGGCGCCATTCAAATAAACACGAAAGAGGAAAATGGGGGGCACAAACAAAAATGATGATAAAAAATACATGAAACACGAAGGTACAATTATGACATCCTACTACTATCTATCTAACAGTAAGAAACGATAAGAGTTTTTATCTCATGTTTGAATTGTAAGTAATAATATAGATAATTTATATAGGTATTGATTATTATCATTGATTATGATAATAATTATTAAGTGTTTACATCAAAAATTTTGAATATAAACTAGAAAGAAATTAAAGAGTAAAGTGCGCCAAACTTTGACAAAATTTATCCGTTTTTTAAATTTTTTTAAATTTTGAAATCGTCATAACTCTGCAATTTTTATAGGGATCTTTACTAAATTTTATTAATATAGTAATATTTAACCATATTATTATATGATTTTATCTAAAGTTTAAAATTCAAGTAAAAAAATCATTAAAATTAAGGTTAAAGTGCAACAAACGTTAACAGAAATATTTCAGTTTTGTTTCATTTTTTATTTAAATCGTTATAACTCCGTTAGTTTTACAGTTATATTTACTGAATTTTGTTTATTAACTAATAATTAAACATTATATTTGGTAATTTTATCAAAAGTTTGAAATTCGCACTAAAAAATTGAAAAATTTAAGGTTAAACCTCAGATAACTTTATTAAAAAAATATCAGTTTTGTACTACGTCATTTTCTTTTTGAAAACGTCATATCTCCACCATTTTTATAGTTTTTTTCTCAAAATGTTGTTTATAAACTCATAATTAACCATTATATTAGGTACTTTTACCAAAAGTTTGAAATTCAAACTAAGATATTGAAAAATTTAAAGATAAAGTGCAGCAAACTTTAATAAAACTTTATCAGTTTTGTACTATATTATTATTTTTTTAAAAACATCATAACTCCACCATTTTTATAGTTATCTTTACCAAATTTTGTTTATGAACTAATAATTAACCATTTCATTAGGTACTTTTAGCAAAAATTTAAAATTCCAACTAAAAAATGGAAAAATTTAAAGTTACAATGCACAAAACTTTATTAAAAGTGAATCAGTTTTGTACTATATCATTTTCTTTCTCAAAACGTCATAACTCCGCCATTTTTAAAGTTTTGTTTTCCAAATTTTGTTTATGAACTAAGAATTAACTATTATATTTGGTTATTTTACCAATAATTTGAAATTCAAACTAAAAAAGTAAAAAATACAAGGTTAAAGTGCACAAAACATAATTAAAAAATTATCAGTTTAGTACTACTTCATTTTATTATTGAAAACGTTATAACTCCGCTATTATTATAGTAATCTTTAGCAAAGTTTGTTTATAAGCTGATAATTAAGCATTATATCATGTAATTCGATCAAAATTTTGAAATTCAGCCCTAAAATTGAAAAATTTAAGGGTAAACTTCACATAACTTTATTAAAAATTATCAGTTTTGTACTACGTCATTTTCTTTTTGAAAACGTTATAACTCCGCCATTTTTATAGTAATCTTTACCAAATTTTGTCTATCCACTAATAATGAACCATTACATTAGGTTCTTTTACCAAAAGTTTGAAATTCAAACTAAAATATTAAAAATTTTAAAGTTAAATTGCATCAAACTTTAATAAAACTTCATCAACTTTGTACTATATCATTTTATTTTTAAAAACGTCATAATTCCGCCATTTTTACAGTTACCTTTACCAATTTTTGTTTATAAGCTGATAATTGACCATTATATCAAGTAATTCAATCAAAAATTAAAAATTCATACTAAAAAAATGAAATATTTAAGGGTAAAATGCACAAAACTTTAGTAAAAGTTTATCACTTTTGTATAATATCATTTTCTTCTTGAAAAAATCATAACTTGTCATAATAATAATGTTTATAAACTAATAATTAACTATATAATTAGGTGTTTTCATCAAAAATTAATTAAAACAATTGATTTATATGATATAAATATATTGATTGGGTAGATTTACATCACAAAAATAAGTATTTCTCAGGAGTTTTTAAAGTTGGTAACAATTTATTATCATTAACAAACCAAATTTTTATCTAAACCTTAAAAATTTTAAAAAATTAATAATTTTTTGAGTGAAAAAACTTAAATACTTTAATAAACTTAACGTTTAATTGCAATGAAACCTATAATTTGTGAGTTGTAAAGGTTTGTGTGGTCCGAACACTCCTATAAGCAGGTTGTCAACACATAATTAATAAATCATCAACTACAATACACCACTACAAGTACATCACACACTTACAACACATATAACAAAGTATGTGTACACACCATAATGCGTTTGTTAAATATCTAGTCTTAGTTTTAACTTGGTAAGAGTTGAAGTTTATGTAATGAAATTAACTAGGTACAATTCATTGTGTTTTGGTAGTTAACAATTGGTGGTAACAATTAATTCGTCTATTGTTTAATTGTTTTCTTGTTTTATGTTTTTTTTTTGTTTTTCTGTTTCAGTTCAACTCACTCGTGGTTTGGATTCACTTATTATGGAGTTTGAGTATGAATTTTTTGTGTGTTCCACTCGACTTTTTTGTAGATTCGTAGATTAATACTCACAAAAAGTTGATTTGTTGAAATGACAGCTTATTGTTTACGTTTCGCTCAGTTGCGTCCAGTGAGGAAGCACACAGTGCGGTTTGTATAGAGAAAAAATTGTAATTTCTGTTTTTGTGCGCTTGGTTTCGGAATTTGATGAAATGGCTGGGAGAGATCAGCGGAGCGATACAAAAAAAGCCGGTAGCACATGATATTTAACAATATGTAAATGTAGAACAATTTGTTTTATAACCACACGCGTATTGGATTGAGATGTATGTTGAGATAAATTGGATACAATGACACAAATTACTACTAGTTGAAATAAGTGAAGGTAAATTTATCAATTTTATTGTTTTAATGCGAAGCGAAGTGGAACTGATAAGATTTTTTTGTTTTTATTTAATTTTTTTAGGAATATAATGTTGAAACTTTTAATTTTTGTTAGTTTTAGAATTTCGGGAATTATTGGTGAGTTTAACTTTTAAATATTTAATTTTGGGGTGGTAATATATATTGTCTTAATGCACAACTGTAAAAATTTGATTATTATAAATTTAATTTAAAAATTGGGTTAGGATAGCTTTAAAAATAGAGGGATTATAAACTAATATTTCTTTAATATTAAATTTTGAAATTTGTAAATGTTTTACTCCAGTTTAACATTAAATATTTAATAAAATAAGTAGAATTTTAAATTTATGTGATAAAAATGTTATAAACCAGGTTATTGTACATTGGTATTGAAAATTTGGTAAAGATATTTTTTAAAATGACGGGATTATAAACTAAAAACTGTTAGATATCAAGTTTTGAAATATGCCAATGCCTTCTTCAGTTTAACCTCAAATATTTAAGTTACTAATTAAAATTATAAATTTATGCAATAACATTATTGTAGAACGACTTATTTTACGTTTGTAGTAAAAATTTGATAAAGATATCTTTTAAAATGGCAGAGTTATACCGCAAAAACTGTAAGATATCAAGTTTTGAAATTTGTCAATGCATTTTTCAAGTTTAACCTCAAATATTTAAGTTACTATTTAAAATTTCAAATTTACGCAATAAAATTAATGTAGAACGACTCATTTTAAGTTTGTATTAAAAATTTGGTAAAGATATCTTTCAAAATGGCGGAGTTATAACCAAAAAATCAAATCAAAACACTTTTACTAACTGCTTAATATTTTGTTAAACTTTAACCCTAAAAATCTATTTTTATAGCAAAATTATTACACTTATGCTAACGGAACTTAAAAAAACATCTCATTTAGTATTTATGTTTAATATTTGGTTAAAGTATCTTTTAAAATAGCGAAGTTATAATCTAAAATTGAGTTTGATATCATTTTTTTGGTGATTTGTACTTTGCTTCGTTACACTTTATCTTCAAATATTTAATTTATCTACCAAATTTTTCATATTTTTTGAATGATACTTAATAAAATGCTTTATTCTACGTTTGTTATAAAAATTATGAGAAATAATCTTCAAGAATGGTGGAGTTATAATCCATTTTATATCACTTAACCTAAATTATTAAGCTTTGTCGAAATTTAACTTTAAATAATTAATTTAATATTAAAATATTTGATATTTTTTTAAAATTATCTTATAAAACATTTAATCTTTTACTTAAATTATTACTTTGGTGATTATACCTTTCAAAATGGCGGAGTTATAACCTAAAATTCAATTTATATCAATACATGTCAATTATTAAGATTTGTTCTACTTTAACCTTAAATAATTAATTAAATTACTAAAACTTTAACATTTTGTAAAAATTTTCTTGTAAATTATCTAATCAACTACGCAAATTAAAAATTTTGGGAGTTTATCTTTAAAAATGGCGGAGTTATCACCTGAAACTCAATTTATATCATCTCGATAAGATTATTAAGCTTTGTCGTACTTTAACGTTAGATTATTTATTTATAAATCAGCAATTTAATTTATTATATAAATTAACTCATAGAACATCTAATCCTTAACATAAATTAAAATTTTGGTCATTATCACTTACAAAATGGCGGAGTTATAACCTAGAAAACAATTTATATCATTTTAATACGAATATTAATCTTAGTCGTACTTTAACTTTAAACAAATAATTTATTATTAAAAATTTTAATTTTTTGTAGAAATTACCTTATAAATTATCTAATCCTCTAGGAAAATTAAAATTTTGGTAATGATATCTTTCAAAATGGCGGAGTTACACCCCAAAAACTAAATGAAATCACTTTTCTTCTATTTTAAAAATTTTTTTTAAATTCAAAAATATTATTTATTTCATATTTGATTTCAATTTGGTTGCATGTTGAAAGTGGTGAGTTTAACAACAACCCCCTCGCAGACTTTTGCACACATCATCCTGTCATGCGACTCAAACTTGTGTAATGTTTACTTTTCTTTTCTTATTTCTTATTTTCTGGTTTTCAGCGACGAGCAACGACGATATTAGAAACGTTTTATCATAAGTTTCCAGATGGCAAAATATTTTGAAATATACATAAACGCAATCCATTAATCATGCGCACAACAACTCCTCCGCCACCGCCGTCGCCGCCGAAGGAAAACTGTAACTGCCGCAGAAAGAAAAATGCACCCGAGCAGAGAAAAGTACTAGGCTCGTATTATATATCAGTATCAGTACACGGCGAGAAGCACAAAAATATATTCTTTTCTCGCATTGAGTCATTCAGATTTTCTCTCCACAATGAAAAATGTTGCGAGTACAAAACCTCAACAATACAACAAGAAGAGAAAAAAACACACAAAACATTACAATGACTTTAATATTATTTTATTTCCCAACGCTTTCATTTGAAATAAAATTTAAAAACAAAGGAAATAAAATAAACAATTTGATTGTTTATTAAACAAAATTTTAAAAAATGGTAGAGATAAAATTGTATTGTAATTTGTGGTAATATTTAATGACACAAGAGTCCTGCAAGCGATTGAATTGGTTATTATTTAGTTGTAGGTTTCAAGAATAAGAAATACGAAGAATATATATATGAATGTAGCGTACGTGCATATTATCCATTTCTCAGAAAATATTACGTCCGCGCAGTCGGGCACGAAACGTATAATTTCGTAACGTATTATTTGCATAATTATAAATAATTACTTCGGCATGAACACGCGTGCTTTGGCTCGTCGCCCTCGTTGGTTTGGCCAACCACAAACCAGGATTTTAAAGATTCGAACCCAATTCGAACCTCGATGCAGCCAATGTTTTTATTTCTTGCATGCATAAATAAATTTAATAAGCACACTAATATACAAACGTCAAAATGTTACAATTTTAAGTAGATATTTAACTTTTTTTGAATATATATTTTTTAATTAGGTATTTTTTTATGTTTTATAAAAATTTTGTTGAATTAATAATAAAAATGCCGGAGATATAACCTCAAAATGGCTTTAAAACATATTTGGTAGTTTCGGTTGTATTTTAAGACTTTAACATTAAATATTTAATTATGTAGAATAAATTTTTAATTTTTGTAAGAGAAACGTTATAAAGGTATTTATTTTGTATTTGTATTAAAAATTTTGTAATGATATCTTACAAAATGGCGGAGTTATAACTAAAAAACTATGTAAAATGATTTTTTTTATATTTGTGCTCATTACTCACAATTTTAACCTTAAATATTTATTTTAGTAATTAACATATTAGACTTCTATGAACGTTATTTGATAAACCAGTGTATTGTTTGTTTAAAATAAAAAAATTGTTTTTGTATCTATGAACATGACGGAGATATTGTCAAAAAATTGGGATAAAGCTTGTATTTCATTATTTGTTGTTGGTTTTTTTGAAATTTAACCTTAAATATCTAAGTTTGTGGATAAATTTTTAAAATTTTGTAATAATTACGATATAAAGTGTTCTATATTGTATTTGTTTTAAAAATCTGTTTATGATATCTTACAAAATGGCGGAGTTATAACCAAAAAACTGCTTTAAAAGATTTTTTTTATATTTGTATGCATTACTCTCAACTTTAACCTTAAATATTTATTTTATTAATTAAAATATTAAAATTCTGTAAACATTATTTGATAAACCAATATATTCTTTATTTATAATAAAAAACTTGTTTAAGTACCAATCAACATGGCGGAGATATTGTCATAAAATTGTGAGAAAACATGTATTTTATTATTTGTTGTTGGTGTTTTGAAATTGAACCTTAAATATCTAATTTTTAGGTCCGATTTTTTAATATTTCTAATAGTTACAATATAAAGTGTTTTTTACTGTATTTGTTTAAAAAATTTGTTTATGATATCTTGCAAAATGGCGGAGTTATAAACAAAACACTGAGTTAAAAGATTTTTTGTATTTGTTTGCATTACTCTCAACTTTAACCTTAAATATCTAATTTTGAGATCAGATTTTTAAATGTTTGTAATAATGATAACATAAAGTATTTTATACTATATTTGTTTAAAAAAGTTGTTTACGATATCTTGCAAAATGGCGGAGTTATAACTAAAAAACTGTGTTGAATGAACATTTTGTTAAATATTTATTTGCCCTTCTCTCAACTTTAATCTTAAATATTTAATTAAATAATTAACATATTAAACTTCTGTAAAAATGGTATAAAAAACCATTGTCCCGTTTGTGTATTTTAAAAAAATAGTAAAGATATAAATTAAAATTGCGGAGATATAGAAATAAAATTGCAATAAAACATATTTGTTGTGTGTTATTGTTTGTGTTTTATAATTTAACCTTAAATATCTAATTTTGTGGTTAAAATTTTAAATCTTGGTAATAATGACAACATAAAGTAATGTATACTGCATTCGTTTTAAAAACTTCTTTATGATATTTTACAAAATGGCGGAGTTATAACCAAAAAACTGTGTTGAAAGATTTTTTTTAATAAATATTAGCATTACTCTCAACTTTAATCTTAAATATTTAAATTAATAATTAAAATGCATAACTTTTGTAAATGGAATTTGATAAACCATTGTCTTGTTTATTTAAAATAAAAAAATAGCTTAAATACCAACTAAAATGGCGGAGATATTGTCATAAAATTGCAATAAAAACATGTTTTTAAAGTTTTGTTGTATCTGTTTGATAATTTAACATTAAATATCTAATTTTCTCTATAGATATTAAAAATTTTGTTGTATTGACGACATCAAATAATTTAAACTCTATTTGTTTTAAAAATTTCGTTAAAATATCTTTAAAAATAACGGAGTTATCGTCAAAAAACCACCTGGTAGTAATTTTTAAAATTTCTTTAATCAAACTTTAAAATTAATTATTAAATAAAGTAAGTACAATAATACATTTTTGTAAAAAGTATTTAATAGAACACCTTATAATACATTTTAAATAATTATTTCTCAAAGTTATAAAGAAAAGTATCGGAGATACAGCCCCTAAAAGAAATTTTAATAATATAATGTAAGTTTGGTTGTCTATCCTAAAACCTAAAAAACTTTATTTTACATTTTACGTCTTTTTAGTGATTTGTTCTTATCTTGTCGACTTTCTTTCTTCTCCCAAGTCCCTACTTCATTTCTTAGTCTTCTAATCTGCTCCCCAATCCTTTGCAAAGACTTGTCCCACTAAATTCCAAGTCTCTCCATACCAATACGCAACAAAGCAACTAGATTTGCAGATATTTCCAAAACAACCTAACCTCATTCTTCTGTTTTACCCAATTCTCAAAAACTACTACCAAGGCCTTCCACTTCTTGCACCACTATATCTAAACCACTAAAATACAAGAATCCTCCTACCCATCCTCCAACATGCAAAATACTGATAAAAAGTCACCCGCAAAAAAAAGAGAGACAAAACGAAGAAAACAGACAGAAGCAGCAACGCAGTGAGGGTGGTGAATAAGAAAAATAGGGTATGAGAGAGTCTTTAGTAGGCGAATTGATTTTGCATAATGTCTTCAGGTGGAGCTTTTATTGTGTTCCATATATCTGCAGCAAGTGAGTGCGGAACTGTGCGCCATTTCATCGCCGGCGAGGGTGCGAGCAAGGAAAGAAAACACGCGCGCGGGAAAAACGGCTCGTAATTCGGGCAGGGAAAATTCGAATGCTTCCAATCGTTGAGATACGACTTCACGACGCAATGCCAAAAAAAGATATTACCACAGGACCAAGATAAAGAAAATATTTCGTTCAAAAAAAACCTAACCTCCAAAAAATCACAAAAATTAAAAACACAAATAATTTTAATTTAAAATTTAAAAAAACAAAGAATAAAAACAGAAAGAAGGAAACGCATAACGCACAGAAGGAAACAACAAACAAAGTTTAGCTTTGAGTTAAAACACAAAGTTAAAGTCGAAGTATTCGAAAGGTAGCAGCAGTTGTGATGCTACCTAGTGTCTTTCAATGTCTTCGACTAACGCGACTTTGATACGTCTTTCAGTTCGTCTTTTGTTTTCTATCCACATTCGCTTGCTACCAACTGAAAACTTAAAAAAAACAAAAAATAACAAAAGAAACAAAAGTTGTTTAGGTATGTTTTGAATGTTTTATTAGACATAACCTCAATTTAACTAAAATATAACCTCAAATTAGCACAATTTGCAACATTGTAAGATTGAAACTAAATTATTGACGTAATAAGGTAAAACAGGATATAAATAATTAAATTAATTACACACCAAGTGCAATTTGTGGTTATGTGGCCGATATAAAAATAAAACTAAAAAAATGACGTGTTTAGCATGAACTCAAGCAATATTATATCTTAATCATCGAGTACGCGTGCTTCAACATGAAGATATTGAAGCATTGCGTGTGCTTGAACATTTCAACTTTGATTAGTGAAGCAAGCAACAACGATTTGAATCTTGGGAAATTATTAAGATCAAGATCAAACAAAACAACGCTAAATTTTGTGCTACAATCTGAAATAATTGCAACTTGAGGAACTTATATCGGCGTTCAACATCAGTCAAAAATAGGATTCATGTGTTCTTTAATTTGTGAACGTTGATTTCCGTTAGTTCAGCATTATAACTTCAGCATTCTGTTCTTTAATGACTTTTCTTACTTACGGCCGGGATATTTAAATGCGCAGCCATTTTTTACTCTCAGCCCTCGCACACTACCACTGAACTGTGGTAGGAACTTGTGGGGAGATTATTCGAATTAGATATGAAAATATTTCCTATTAAATGAAATTATGCACGAGTTATTTATAGAAAAAAGCAACCCTCAGAACCTTCTGAAAGTGCTTTCGATGGGCGTTGTGGCTTATATATTATATTTTGTTTTATACCAAGCGTCACCATATTTAACATAACCTCACATAACCTACATGTATAACTTTTGTTTTTTTTCTGGGGTTTTACGTTGTTTTGTTTTTTGTTTTATGTTTCGCTTGGTGTAGACATCGTTTTGGTTGGGTTGGCGTGCGCAATGCTATAAGTCGCAACATAAATACTTAAATATATACAACGTTTGGTTGATTTTCTCGCTTTAGTGTGTGTGTGTGTGTCAGTTGTCGAATACAACACAAAAAATGGAAGCGAGCCGTCGAATGTGAAGCGGACGAATGTGAAACGTCGAACCGAAAGAACGAAACGCGCATATTACCTGCAATAACACATAATAGCCCTTAATAATAGTGCGTGTTCGTCGAGTTCGTTCGTCGGCGCGCATTTTTTACCATTTTTTCCACGATTGTGGCTCGAGTGGTGCTTTTTTGTTTTGTTTTGTTTCGGGCTTTGGACGGCACGGGAAACTCTATAATCTTGTGTGCATATCGATGCCATGATGACGGCCAATCCAAGCCACATGGATTTGATTGGTCAATTTTATGTTTGGAAGTTATAATTTTAGATTTTATCGAAGCTATTGGATAGCCCTCTCTTTACAACCAGAATTTTAAAATATGGCTGCTGTACGTTCGCAATCCATTGATCTATATGATCTTGTTTTAGTTTTCATTTGTTTCGCTTTGAATTCAACTTAAAACAAATGAATAACTAAACAAAACATTACCTACTAGTCTGTTTACTACACTCAAACTAAAGAAACAAAAGTTGTTTTGGAATGTTTTGAATGTTTTATTAAACATAACCTTAATTTAACTAAATTCTAACCTCAATTTAGAACATTATGTACCCTTATAACTAGATGAAAATTATTTTGTTCAAGGTTTTAATTGGTTATGTTAATTACATGTGCAAGGAAGTAACATCTGCGATCAGTTTTTGTGTCTCATCACGAAACAAAAGACTAAAAGAAAATCGAGCAATCACACAAAAATTCTTAGGTTTCTAGTTTAATGTGTGGTGCATTGGTTACGTTGATTGCATGTCCATGTGTGTGGATTGGGACAAAAAGTGGACAAAAAGTAAGTGACCCGAGGGTCTCTCGGTCGGCTGGGCGTTGCCGCCTCTGCCGAAAGAAGATTGAACGCTCCCGAGGGAATCGTTGTCGGCGTGGTCTTGCACACGCCAGAGGAGGACGAGGAAGTTCAAGCTGGAGAATTGCACCGATTGCTCGGATTACTTCAATGACTTGCATAAACTACACGAAAATCACTGAAATGGGAAGAAAAAATTAAAACAAATCGGAGTTAAACTTAAAGATTACTCGTTATTTTTCGTTTGCAATCCATTCATCTATATGATCTTTAAAAACTTTGTTTTAATTTTCATTTGTTTTTTTTTTTCTTCAACTTAAAACAATTGATAAAGTAAACAAATCTTTGTTTGTTTTGGTTGAACATGAACGTAAAACAATTGATGAACAAAACAAAAATTTGCTCAGTTGTTTATTTTAAACCGAACGTTGTGTTTTGGTTTCATTTGTTTTCATTTGTTTTTTTTTTGGTTTCAATTTAAAACAATTGAAGAACTAAACAAATGTTCACACAGTTATTGTGTTGCTTTTGTTTTGTTTTATTTTGTTTTGATCTTCATTTGTTTTAGTAAACATGAACCTAAAACAATTGATAAACTATTCAAAACTTTGCCAAGTTGTTGATATTTAACCAAATGTTACTCTTTTGTTTTGTTATCAATTGTTTTCATTTGTTTTTTAATAAAAAAAATAACATACGTTGCATAATCAATTGATTCTTTCATAAAATCGTAAAATATTTTACACCAAGTTGAATTCTTCAACTTATAGATTTATAGACTTATAGACTTAAACTCCCTTAGAAAAAAAAATAAGGGATGAGATATGATGTTTTTACATATCGCGCAATCGTATTTTCCCAAAACTTTTCCCAAGCAAATAAAACCCTGCTGAAAAAAAGAACTTGCTAGATTGAACTCTAACTCTGTGGTTGTGTGGTTTTGCGGTAACACGCAAGAAGTCTTCAGTGTTCTTCGTCGTCGTCGTTTTACTCCTTCCTACCCTCGTTGAATTCATTGGAATTGCAAATCTAATGACGCTGGTGTTTGTTCGGTTTTATAGAGAGATCTATGCTTATGCGCGCGCCCTCACAGTTTAGAAAACTGCGGCGAAGATATGTAAACGCAACCACTCGAGGAGTGCGACTGCACAGAGAGGGTTGTGGTTAAACTGATGCTGGGTGCGAACGGAAACGGATAAACTCGGAAACCGGCACAATGTCGTCGACAATGTCGCGGTCGCAGGGACCAAAAACGAAGAAGAACGAGGGAGGAGATAAAGAATTTGCGATTTCAATGTACAAAAGCCTAAAAGTTAAAAAAAGAAAAGCATAGAAAAACCAAGAGCAAGTAAGAAAAGGTACGAATGTTTTGGTTAGTTTTGTGTTTGGTTGGAGTGTGAAAACTGGTAGTAAAAGCCCTTGCAGGATTTTCTTTCGCGGGCCTGTCGATGAATATGATAAAGACATTTATAGGCGGTTTGTATAAATATAAATACAAATATGTATATTGTGTGGGTACATAAAGCAAGCGGGAGACCAAAAGAACCAAAGGAAACCTTAGGAGTGAAGATAAAACGTATACCTTATACAGGGTGTTGAAAAAATGTGTTTTAAGATGAAATTTTATGAAATTAAGTTAAAAATGTACGAAAAAGTTTGTGGGCTTTGTAAAATGTGAAGGAAATGAAGTGTGTGCGATGCGTTTTGTAGCACGGATACATTTAAGATACCTGAATGCTTCTTTAGACTTTTCTTGCGATGCTTCTTCAGCGTCTTCTTCAAACTTCTTCCTTGTGTGTTACTTTCTGTACGATGGCAAACATTGAGTTGTAGATGCATTCAAACGTTTTGTACCGTTTCGTTTTTTTTTATTTCTCATATAAAACACGCTTCCTCTTCTCTATTCTCTTTCTTTCTTCTTTTTTTTGTTGCATTGGACATTGCTTCAAAGATATATTTCTTTTGCAGCTAAAAAAAAGTCAGATGCGTTTAGATTTCTGCCGCATGACGAAAGCAACTCAAAGGAAGTTGAAGGAGCAGCGCGCACAAAATACATCATTTGTATGTGCGCTGAAGGATATGTTGATATGTAGATATGTAAAAACGTATAATATGCGAAGAAGGAGTAGAAAAAAGAAGGGAAACGTATAGATGGTTGCAGGTTGCACGTAGACGAGGCTAGGAACGTGGAGGTTTTGGTTAGAGTTTGGTTAGAGAGGGACCAAATGCTTGGCAATGAATTCAAATCGCGTACATTTTGTATGTGGGGGCGCGGGGGCGGTTGGGTGAGTCGTTCGTCTGCCCGTCAGCGATGCGACTTTTCAACAATAAACCTGTTTTCTTGCTTTTGCTAGTCGAGGATGGGTTGGGAGAAAAACTTAAGAAGTAAAAAGTTGCAGGGTTTTCAGATAGTAGAAATAGGTATAAAGAATAAAATATTTTTGAATGCTAAACGTGTTTGTGGAGAATTTTATTTGAAAGAAAAATTTATTGAATATGAATTTTATTTTTTTAGGTTATTTTTTTTTAATAATTAAATTTTATAGTTTTGGGTAGTTTTTGTTTAGTTTTGTTAGATAAGTGTTGTGTAGGATTGTTTGAAGTTTATTTTAAAAATTATATCATAAAATTATACTGGGTGGTTCAAGAATTATTTAGAGTTAAATAAAACTTTTACTATTAATATCATTTTATTTTTAAAATTATGATAACTTATAAATTAATTTGAGTATTTACTTGAAATTTTTAATTTTTATTCTTCATAAACTATATTTTGAAGTTTTTACTAAAAAAATTAATAAACATTTGTTTTTCTTTAAAAGATTAACGTTTAAAGTAAGAAAAATTATTAATAATTTTTTTTTCAAGTTTAGTCATACTTTAAAGGCTTATAACTTGGAAGATATTTAATATTTCTTTAAAATTTTATTTTTATATCAAAATAAAGGTTATGGAAAACGTAATTTAAAAAAATTAAAAATTTATAATAAATAGTTTGGGATTTATTGCAATATTTGTAAAAAATGCAATTACTCAGTAATTTTAGTTTAAATCACTTATAACTTACGAAACATCCAGTAGAATATTTTGCAATTTTTAAATTATAATCTACATTATCTAATTCTTAGAGTAAATTATTAATATATTAACAAATATTTTGTTTTATTTAATTTTTTAACATTTAAATTTAAAATAAATGTATTTTTAGATTTTTACATTAAATTTTGATATTATTTATCTTTAAAGGCATGTAACTCAAAAACGGCTAATTTTTTTTCGATTTTTTTTTAAGTATTAAAGAATATAAGTCGTGTAAAATATAATTTATTAATATTAAAACTATACACTGAGTGGTTTAAGAATTAATGACGGTTTTACATAAAATTACATTTTTTTAAAAATATATTAATAAAAGTGTGATAATTTATGAATCATCCTGTATATTAATTTGAAATTTTTAATTTATACTTTCTCTTATCTATAATTTATAATTTTTTATTTAAATTTTATATTATATTGTTATTTCCTTAACTTTTTTATCGTTTAAACTAAATAAAAATTCTAAATGTTTATTTTATATCTTTTTATAACTTTGTATGCTTATAATTCCAAAAATACTCAAGGAATCTTCAAAATGTTGTTACTAATTAAAAATATAATTTTTACAAAACGTAAGTTTACATAATTAACAAATTATATTGATTAGTTTGTAAACTATTGTTATTTTTGTAAAAAAGAACTTATACTAAGTACTTTATTATTAAAATATTTATAATTTACGAAACACCCAGTAAAATATTTTAAAATTTTAAAGGTATAATCTATACTTCTTTAACTAATTAAAATTTCTTAAATATTTAAAAAATTATTTTGTTTAGGTTGATTTTTTCACATTCAAAGTTGCTATAATTTCTTTCACACAAAATAAAAAATTTACAGACTTTAAACGTCCATAACTCAAAAATGATTTGAGTTATTTTAAATTTCTTTAAAGTATAATAAATTATAAGTATTTTAAAACAATAAGTATTAAAATTAACAATATCTATCAAATAGATCATACATTATCTTCATTTTAAAAAATTATATTAATTTCAAATTTTTCCAACAAAAACTTTTAAAAACACAAATAACTTTTGATTCACCCAGTATAATATCTCAAAATTTTTAAATTATATACTTACATACCTAAATTACCTAAAAAACCAAAAAAATACTTATTAACTAACTTATAACCTTAAAAAACTTAAAATAACAAAAAAAATTATAAATTTATCACAAAAAAAATTTTATCTACTAAATTTTCCCTAAAAATTGCATCGTCTTAAAAATTCCGTTAAATTTTCAGTATAATACCATCCCTCGAAGTCTAAGATGCCTCGAGTTGAGAGTAAAGTAGCGTAGAGAAGTTAACTTATCCTTATGCGCTCCCGATGTTTGGTGGCAGTTGCCCGGGACGTCAAGACATAAGTTCGGCCGAGGGCTATAAAATTATGCAGTTAATTGCTTATGTCTCTCGGAGCGTTAACTCGCCGTTGCCGCCACCAAGAGAGTGCCTTGCGACTTGTCGGGACCGCAAGCCGAACTTATTTCATCCCAAAGCGCAAGCAAGCCAGGAAACTTATGCTTCGGCCACAATTTGTGTGGGGGCCGAGTTCATAAATTTTCAAATTTATGTCGCCATTCTTTGCAAACAACAAATCGAAATTTAATCAATCATAATTTCTCACTAGACCAACACGAACCATACACAAAAGAATTAATAGACGCGAAGAAGCAGAAGCAATAGGTTAATTGAATGAAATTAATCAAATTAAAATTTAATTTCCTTATTGCCTGCTCCCCAACACAATACAAGTCATCGGCAAGCACACATCATCGTGCTACGTCATTGTTACACGTTTTAAGGTGTGAGTTTTTAAAATTGTGAGTATATGCAACCCAATAAACATTTACTTCTAATGTAGGCAACTTGTTATACCTAAATTTTAGTTTTTGGTTGTTTTTCTTAGATTTTTGATTTGTAAGTTAATATTTTGACAGTTATGACATGTTTTATTACCTTTTTACATCTTAAGTAAATTTTAAGTTACAAATCCAAGTAATAATTAAGAAACACGGCGATCAAACAAATTTTAGTTAGTTTGCAGTGTTTGCATGCCGTTGCAACCAGTTTTAGTAGGCGGAGTTTAAAACGCAAGATTTTATACATTTTCAAGTGTTCAGCGAATACAAGTTTTAAACGCGCTGTGATGATCAGACTAGAAAGAGACAACGCTATGTCGTATACACTGTAAATTCATGATGGCCGACTACCATAAGAATACCCAGGCCGTTGCTAAGGTAGAAATCAACATGCCCTAGCAACGCGTTCCAGTGGAAGGGGATTTCAAACGTAGGAGAATATACATTTTCAAGTGTTCAGTGACTACAAGTTTTGAACGTGCTGTGACTGATTGGAACATAGAGTCAACGCTG
>JARJDS010022676.1:0-29326 GCA_030264155.1 Atheta pasadenae | reverse complement strand
TTGTCGTTCATCACAACGAAAAATGTGTCGCCATCTTGTTCCGGTTCGTTATTCGCCTGCTTATTATTTGTTGCCACATGCAAGTCGTCTTCAATATCATGATCGTCAATAATAAAGTCCTCTAAACCATCATCGATCGTATCAGTATTAATACCATCGATAACAATAGTAGGCTCAATTTCGCTCGAATGTACTAAAGTAGGAATGATCTGGTATTCATCGTGGTACCCGGTTTCTTCCGAAATTCCAGTCGTGTGCAGAACAGTAGTAGGACTTACAGTCACAGTTTCCGCAATTGTGGTAGGTCTAACTAAAGTGTGCACTTCCGTTACCGTGTCTACAATAGTCAACTTTTCTGTTTTAGTCACCAATATGGTCATCGTTGACGGAGGACCATCTTGCGAATTGATAATGGTTGTTTTTGTAATTGTGACTGTAGAAGTCTTTGTATGAGTCACATACCGAGTTGGCAACAAAATTGATGTCGCATTATTTCGATTTATAGGTCTTTTAAATATCGAGGTGACTATACGGCGTCGATGAGATGACGGAGTTGGATCAATTATTTTTACCTCGTTACCTGCATGATGTGTTTGATGAGGTGCTAAAGTCGCGGGAACTTGTCGCGTAAATTCCAACTCCACACTTTCAACAGTGCCGGTAGGCAAAGGTAGAGTGTGGTCCTGTACTTCCGAATCAATAGGAATTCCCGTTTCTTGAGATTCCAAATCATTAGCATGGGATTCAGTTACAATTTGAGGTGTTACTTCCGACACTGGTGAATTTGTGTTTGCTGTTGTATCCGGTGCATGTGTTTTTCGTCTTATTTCAAAATATTTCGAGGAGCTCATTGGTACTGTGCCCAGATTTGTTGTTGCTGCCTTTTCTGTTGTTAATGTTGTGGCTGGTGGTGTTGGTTTCCGATGCCTATTAATATCAAAATAGTTAATCCTGTTTGCGCCGTAGTGATAATTGGACCCAGCAGCTGAGATAGAATAACTATCGGCCGTAGTTGTGTCTCGGACTAATTGTTGACCACTTGTTGTGGTTGTTTTTCTGTGACCTGGACGCCTTGTTGCTGGCTTTCTCAATCTAGTTGAAGGTGTGGTTGGGGGTAATTCAAATATATACGTTGGTGGTTTAGTGGTAGCCCGAGTTATTGAACTCTTTGGCACATCGATCTCCATAGAATATGTCGGTTTGTATGACGTATTTTGATACGTGATTGTCGCTGCAGTTGGAGCAGCTGGTGGTAGCTGGTGTGTTGCGGGTATATGAGAAGGTGGTTGTATTCTTGGGGGTGGATTCATTCCCATTACAATCTCATTAACTGGCGTATTTGTTGTGTGCACAGTAAGCGATGGTAAAGTTGGTGGAATTCTCACGGTTTGGATTTTAGGTGGATTCAACTCAACATCTGGCATTTTAGCAGGAGCCTCCAAACCAACTATAGGTTCCTCGGGTTTAGCAACCCTTGTTATGTTTACCACACCATGTACAAACGTTTGTTGGGGCAATAATGTATTGAAATCAGAGTTAATCTTTTGAATTTCTCCAATATTAAGTTGCAACCCGTCTTGGTTTATTACCACTTTTTTGGTGGTGGTTGTAGGGCTAGTTGTCGTGCTAGTAGTAGACGTAGTAGGACTTGTAGTCCTCCTTCTGTTCGGAATATCATGGGAATCAAAAACAAACACGCCAGATGGCTTTGTATCCAGCGTTGGTTTCTTATAAGGTTCTTCAGTTTGTGATGTTGGAGTATGTTGAAAGTGAACATTTGGATGGAAAGTATTTGTGTTGATTCCCTGGTTATGATCAATTGGAAGTGATGTTACACGTGGGATTAGTGTGTATCGTTGATTAATTCGATTTAAATATTCGTTTCTTTCGGTTGTTGAAGAGACATATACGGGGCTGTTATGAGTGTTTGCAGGCTGGCGTTGATTTACTTTAGGAAGTCCAGCATTGTTATCATTTGTAAAAACATTTGCGTAAACATTGGGACTTCCGGACTGAACAATCATATTTGATTCTTGATGGTTAATTTGATTGGATTGCTGATTTTCAGGTCGTACGATAGGGTTATCGAATGGCCTTGGTTGTTTTATATGTGGCCTATAGGCAAGAATTTCATTCTCGTGGGGAATATGATTGTAATTGTTTTTAACAGGTTTATTTGGCAAATTTGCTACATTAGCAGACGAGGCGTTCTGCTTGAGGACTTCAAACGGCACCTGACCCGGTGTAAGTGGACGACTATTAGATTCCTGAATCACTTCACCTGCATCACTAATATAATCTTCATTACTCTCTGGTTCAATTTGATTAACTTTTTGATGAACGTTTTGAAGTTTAGTTTGTTCGTTTAAGAAAACATTGTGTGGAGGGCTAGGGAAAGGAGGGCTCATATATCCCGATAACACTGTCGGGGGTCTTCCTTGGTCAGCTGACACAGGCCTGTGTCCATGCGTAGGTCGTTGTGGATAATTTGGTCGAGCAGGGATTCTAAAATCATTAGGTGCATGTTGATGGAAGAGTTGGCCTTGCACATGTTGTTCTTGTGGTTTGGTACCATATCTATAAATGTCCAATGGACGGTTTGGTCTTTGTTTTTGATCTAAAGGTTTCGAGTTGTGATCAATGGGCCGAGGATGCTCATGAATCCGATGATGATCACCTGGTCCTGGACGCTGATGCTCATTATTTCCTTTATGGTCACCATAAGGTCTGAGTGGCGTCCTTGGAACGTTCGCGGGCCTTGGAGTGTACTCTACATTACTATGCTCTGATTGACGGTGTGCTGGTGGTGGACTATATGGTCTGAGAGGTCTTCGCTCAGGGGTACTAACAGTTCCTTCGTGCTTGATAATGTGCGCGTTAAATTCATTGCCCTGCTGTACCATACCAAAGGAAATTGGTGGAACGTTCACATTAATATCATGATGATTAACGTGAGAATCTACATGCACACCGTTGATATAATCTAAATTAGGTTTCGATGGTCGAATATCTATTTGTCGAAAGTCTAACGGAATCGAGTGCGGTTTGATGTTAATTGCATGAGTTCCAACTTTAATTACTCCGCCTACTGCTTTATGGTTCGGCTGACCATTATAAACAGAAGCAAATTTGGGGACGCCATTACTAAAACTTTCTATAGCCGAAAATTCAGGTTCAGGGTAGGGTGAAGGGTCATCAAAATATTGTCCGTTAATGTGTGGTTCTGTAGAGCCGCCATAAATCAATGCAGTGGTTCTATTATGTGGGATATTAACGAACGCTACTTGAGATGGTTGAATGTTCACCAAAAGTGGTTGCCCAGTTGAACGCTCAATCACCTCAGGTAATACAATTTGCTCATGGTGCGAAGACTGCAATCCAAAGTTTTGTATACTTCCAATTGGAGAAGCCACAATGAGCCCATCTTCAGTATAGCGATCCCCATCGTCTTGAACTTGAATTTCCAAGCGTTGTTTGGGCCTATTGG
Source organism: Atheta pasadenae (assembly GCA_030264155.1). NCBI lineage: Eukaryota > Metazoa > Arthropoda > Insecta > Coleoptera > Staphylinidae > Atheta > Atheta pasadenae. The sequence continues at coordinate 25,839 of JARJDS010022676.1, read as the reverse complement.
TATTTAAATAAAACTGCTCATTGATAGGGATGGTGATCTGTTCTCTGCCGCCTTCGTGCTTGTTAAGTCTAACCGCATTCTGCGCTCGTACAGGTATTTTCTGTACTGCTGGCGGTGGAGGACCTACGTAATCGTCTTTATTGGGAACGTGAATAATTGGATGCGATGCTGCGTCAATTTGCTGGTCACTCTGCCGTTTAGGCCAAGTTTTAGCTGGCGCTGGAGGCGGCTTCATGCCTTCAATGTCCTGCGGCAGTGCAGTGGATAAATCAGGATGATTCAATGGTATTGCTGGAATCCGAGGTCCTACTCTTCCTGGCTTACCAACAATAACGTCAGAATTGGCGGTGATCACTTCGCCTGGACTAATTGGGATGCCTCCATTTAACAGAGGACTTTCATGTGAAGGTTTACTTACAATTTCTAATTTTTCTTCCTCCCAGTGATTTAACGCTGGTAAATTTTGGCTCTCTGCTGTTTCGATATCGGCTAGACCTCCCACAGGAATATAAATCGGCGATCTGTTTTGCACTTCATTGGCTAACTCGGGCTCCGCAGTAACTTGTTTTACATGCGCGGATTCATTCGCTTTGCTTTTCAAGTTATTTTGAATTAATCCGGCCATCGCATTTAGAACTGGTCTAAGAGCTTGGATGTTAATGGAACCCAAAAGATTAGAAACAGGTGAAGCAGTGGGAACAGGTTTCACCACCTTCGCCGGCTTCTTGTCCTGTTCTTTTTCATTTCCAGGTTGTTTATCTTTTTCCTGCCAAGTGCTGCTGCTCGTTGCCGTTGGTGTAGGTTTTGCAGCATTGATGGAAGTTTTCCTTTTCGAGTGGTTCTTGCGTTTCGAGGTCGTAGTCGCTGTGGACTTCTTAACGATTTCTGAACTCAGCAGAGAGCTCAACGCGTTTTTTGAATGCGTTTTACTGACTTTAGTTAAAGATGGTGTGCTTTGTTTTGTTGTAGCTTGAGCGAAGGGATCATCAAACTCATCTACAAATATGATGGTCGACCCTGTCACTACGTTCGGGTTTGAACTTTCTATAACAGGCGATGCTGGCGATAAATCCGGCATACGTGTCTTTTCGATAGTGGGTAAAACTTTGGAGGGTTTAATTTTATCTTTGTCTTTAGTACCAACTGTGATTTCAATTTTTTGTCCATCACTAAGCGTGGCATTTTTGGTGACAGTGCTACCCCCACTTTCTTTAATTTCTTTCTTTAGTGAGTGTAAATACTTGCGATCCAACAAGGACGGTTCAATTATTTCTGTGACTATATTCTCAACAACTTTCGAATGAGAACTGATAATCGTCGAAGTATCTTCTCCGTCTTCCTGAAGCATCGTCGTGAAATATGTAAATGTCGTCAAGTATGTTTTAGTTGCAATAATATTTAAATTTGCCAGATCCGATTCCAATTTGTTCTTTTTCTTATTATTGTCTTTGCTAATCGGTGATGTGTTGATAACGCTTGGCTTGCTCTTTTTCTTCGGATGTAAGAACAGCTTTTCAGTTACAATGTCTCTCGATGTGGATACATTAGTACTGACAGTTGTAGCTGTTCCATCAACTAACGTGTTGTAATAAGTATAAGTGACAAAGTAAGTTTTGACTACATCGGTGGTGGTGTATTCGTGAGTTTTGTCATCATCCTCATCAAAATCTAATGCAATATATGAGGTCATAACAGAAGTTCCTTTGGGTGGAATAGATTCAGTAATAACAACTTGGGTTACCACCTCGTTGGTACGGATTACTTTCGAAACCTTTCCTTCATATAACGTTTTCTCAAGAGCAATTGTGCTATAATACGTATTGGTGTCTTTTACCGCCGATGCTTTGTCGTTGGGCTGAAACAATGATAGGTAGTCATCGGGCGCTGTTACCGTATTGGATACGATGCGTCTGGAGGTGACCACTAAGGGTTGTTCGCCGTCCAAGATTGTGTTCAGGTACGTGTAGGTGGTTACAAATGTTCCAACTGCCAAATTGGGATACTAAACACATATTTATTAGTAGAGAACACAATCAACGCCACAATCAACGAAAATATGATACCTGTGTGAGGGTAATGCCCATGGCAGGTGTAGGCAGGATCTTCCCAGTGTTTCCTGTATTGCGCTCTTCGGTAGCAACGTTTGACACAACTTGCTCGTGACTAGACACGGCAGTAGTGCCGTTCTCTAAGTATGTCGTGAGGTATGTGAATGTTGTGAGGCAGGTCTTGGTTACAAACTGATTTGGATAGAGCGATGATGATAAGCTTTCGATCTGAGAATATTTCAAGATATAATAATTTCTAATTTCTAACACAAATTACTCAATAAATTACCTTAGATGCTTCCTGAGGCAGTATCATCATCATGTTATTTGTAAGCGTGCTCGGCTTCAAAGTAACTGCCTTGTATATAGAACTGGGAAGCACACGCTTCACATCCGGTTCACCTGGCAAAGTAGTTTTGTCGCCTGCCACTATGACTTCAACTCCATTCGACATGACTCTTGTAGCCAAATTATATCTGGCTTCCTCCATCACCCTCGCTGTGGATAGCGCGTAAACACAAAGTTAGATTAAAGCAAATCCCATATTTATAATGGTGGCAAAACGCCTTAAGTAAGGTTTATATACAATTATTATGTACACAATGTACATCTGTACAGAATCACATTAATTCTGAAATTGATAGCACGATTTGATTAAAATACTACGAATAAACAATATACAAAAGATTTGGTCCACACGAATGTGGGACTCACCTGGGTAAGACTCAAGTTGTGGGGATGCCGTCGAGGAAGGGTTTAGTTGAGTCATTGGTATGAAAGGTAACAGCGATTCAGTCGCGTCCAAGTCCAAGAGCGTCAGTGTCGTGTACTTGGTCGTCGTGTCTGTCACAGTCAGCGTCTTCGTGTGGGGTTTCACTTCAGTTGTGGAAGTGACGATTTGTTCGTCTCCATTTACGCGAGTGACAACGAACGTATACGTTCGCAACTTACTGGATAAAGTCGTCCTAGTAAGTGTCTCAGTGGAGGAAAGAATTGTTGTTTTCAGGAGTAAAATAGGAGCGTCCAGAGATTCGGACAGTTCGGGAAAAAATGGTTCGTAATCAGGCAAGGGCTGGCTTGTAACTTCATCATACATTTCTATAGCTTCTTCGTGATACTCATCATCGTTATGTTCTAGATTCGGTAAAGTTGCCTGCGAAAAATCTTCGGTAGATGCAATAACATTTTCACTCGAAGATTCTTCGTATTTGTCAGTAGAGTCGTCTTGATATTCTTTAGTAGACGCCTCGAATGGTTCGAGGGTTGTTGATGGTTTAACAATATGTTTGATTTTCTTTACACGCACTCTTCGTGTGGGCCCTACAATCGCATCTTGTGTAGTTGACGGTTTTACGCGTCTTTTCTTCGTCACCACGACGCGCTTACGCGATGGCGCTACATCATTCGCCTCAGTAGTGCTAGCGAGTTTTCGTTTCTTTTTTATCACTCGTTTTCGGTGGTAATTCTTGGGAAAATCATCTGCTTCTTCATCAGATGTTGCTTTCAAATTGACGGTGGACGGTGCCCCAAGATACTCGTCGTTACTGTCGATGTACTTTCCTAGGTTTAATTTGATATAATCGTTTGGATTATAATAGTTAGTACTTTGGATATCAATGCTTTGATTATAAATAGGCTCTATTCTAATTAACTTCTTAATATACTTTCGTGTGTGCGGCTTGGTAGGGTTATCTGTCTGTCGCTTATTCCTAATTAATTTTAAATCCAATGCTTCATTTTTGCTAGATAGTTGTGAATCAAATGTGTTAAAAATTTTGGAATGCCAATTTTCATTGCCCCGTTGAATAAAAATTGCAGACATCTCCTGTGTGACCTTTGGCATGAGCGGGGCATACCCATCAAGGTCTACAACGCTAAAAAATTACCGTGAGACTTTTCACCGCCTACCTTCTCGTACTTCAACTTATATTTTTTGGATGCCATGCTGCCAGGTTTTGTTGGCTTTGTTACTACTTCTGGAGTCTCAGAAACCATCTTTTTGCTGACATCTCCAAGAATGCTTTCTAAACTTTCAGTGGGTGCATTGTACGCTGGCTCAGAGTGGTCCAGAACCACATCCCCCATTGCTGGCATCACATATGTGTCAACATATTCCAGAGTGCTGATCACCAAATCGTCCAGGATTTTTGATGGCTGCACAGGCACATATGTTGCTTCACGTTTCTTTTTGTTGTCTTCACCAACCACTACAGTGGAAAGTACTGTGCTAAACTCTCCAGGAGTACGCCCGGATACATACAAAGTGATTACACTTGTTTCAGGCGCTGGTGGCTTTTTAGGCTTGGAAAGTTTGTTAGCGCGTGCAGGTTTCTTGGGTGCTGCTTCAGTTGCATCATCGACGTTTTGATAGTCTTCATTTATATCACCTTCATCGTCCAATGCTAAATTTTGTTTGGTTTGTTCAGAATCTTGAAATAAAGCTTTCTTGAATAATTCTTCATTGGAATTTGCGTTAATGACTCCCGCTGGATTTTGAAGCAATTGTTGTTGCTGGAAAAGTGGATTGATCTGTTGTTGCTGTTGCTGTTGTTGCAAAAGCAGTGGCACAAGCAAGCTATTTAACTGTTGGTTCTGTTGGAGGACCGGTGTTGGAGTAACTACTACCGTGTCCGTAATAAATTCGGTAGCTGTAACCACATTGGTGCTACTATCAATGATTGTTGTTAAAATTTCCTTTCCGCGGAAAGTAAGGGGTATCACAGTAGATGTTTCTGATGTTACAGTTGTAAGGTACGTTGTGGTGCGAGTTTTAAACTCAGTAGTTGGTGTGCCTGCAACAGCCCCTGGTTGTTGAAGACCGAGCAGAGGATTAGCCTGTTGCTGGCCGAGAAGCAATTGAGAAAGTAGAATGTTTGCCAATGGCGCTTGAGGCAAAGCAGGCGTCAGAGTATTTACAATCGGATCTACAATGTAAACCGTGCTTGGAATGACATGGCTGAACGAAGTTTTTCTACCACGAATGTAAGTAGGTGTAAATATGACAGTAGTGGTTGGACTTTCATTCAGTGTGAATTTCGTGACTTGTTGAGCTCCATTAGCAGCAAAACCTGTTGACTCGCTAAGCAGAACCGTAATTTCTTTGCCAAACGGATTAGTGGTGGTTGAGTACTGTTTTGGCCCTAATATTTCCGTACTTAATTTTGCAGTAACAATATTCTTGTATTCAGTAATTTTACCATTGACAACTGGAATGGTTACTTCAGTTGGTATTTGATGAGTTACGGTAATGGTACCATCAGAACCAGGCAAAACGTAGTTGCTATCAATGTCTGTTACTTTACCGCGGGTTGATCCACGCCGTCTGCTACTGCTGCTACTTTTACGCGATTTGTTATTGTTGTTACTTGTGGTTCTTTCGGTGTTGGAGTTCCTTAGTAATGAAGACTGACGTGATGACGGTCTTGATGTCGGTTTACGGAGATTTGAGCTAACAGTTGAAGGTCTGCGGAAATTGCTTGTTCGAGAATTGCTAGAATCTCGAAGAGTGAATTGGCTTCTGGAGCTAGGCTTTGATGGAGTTATGCGGGGCGCAGGAGTTGTCCTACCGCGACTGGTATAACCGGTATAACGACTACGAGTACGTGGTGGTTCAGTTTCTGGTTCCTCTTCAACGGGAGCGGGTGTGGTACGGCTTGTAGGTCTACGGAAGCGTGAAAAGTTTGTTTGTCTCTTAGCGCGTTTGCGAATAAACGGTTTAATTTGGACTGCATTTGCGCGTGATTTTCTCTCAAGCGGCGAGGGTACTTTTTCGGTTTGAGTGTTGGTATCAGTTCCTTCGAATTCAGTATCGTCATTTCCATTGTTTTCGATCTCATCGGCTTGCTCGTCCTGCTCTTCTTCGTCCGCTTCTGGTTCTGGCGTGGTTGTTGTAGTGAATAGATTTCTTCTTGGAAATAGGGAATTAGCTGGACGTGCCCTAGATGAAATAGCATTCGCTCTTGATGTAGCCCTCGTAGTCTTAGGTGGTACAGTGGTGGTCACTCTTGCGTTTCTGCCATTTGTGCTGCGACCAGCTGTAGATCCTGTCGATTTAGGAGTAGTTGAGCGCGGAGCAGAAGTAGGGCGAGAAAGTGGAGGCCTTCGGAATCTAAGCAATGGGTTTGCATTTCGTCTAGTTGAGGTGGTTTCTAATGCCGCAGTGGTAGTTTCGTTCTCTTCTACATTAGTTGGATCATCCGTAACTTGAGTTGTCAGATCGTTCTCTTCATCTGACGCAGTTGATGGTAAAGTCACCGAGTTAGCATTCCTATTTGCATTAAACGCCGCTGTGGGACGAATTCTGGAGAAACGATTGTTGGCATTAAACGAAGATGACGGTCTAATTGGAGCTGATGAAATAGCAGACGAGCGGAAACCTCCTGTTCTTCTGGTACTTGAACCAAACACAGATGCAGTAGGTTGAATTCTGCTTGAACTACGGCCTCTATTTGGAACAAACGTTGAAGATAAGCCACCAGATGCCCCAGTGGTCGAACTTCTAGGTCTTGAGAATCTGCGACTGCCCGAAGCTGAAGGTACAGCGCTAGCCAAAGAACTACTCTTTCTACCTCCACCAAATCGACTACCGGACTTGGTTGCAGGGATGGCTGTAACCGTGGGTGTAAAATCACTCCTTGTTATCGTGGTAGCACTTCCAGCCTTGTTGCCCTTCCTCTTTGGTGCAAATGTGGGCTTTGCGCGTGATGCAAACGGACGAATTACTGGAGTGAATGTGCGTTTACGAGATTGGAATGTAAGTCTGGACTTGACACGTCCATCAGAGTCTTCGGTAGAATTCTCATCATCATCTTCTGGATTCTCAGTACTGTCATCCACATCTGCAGAATCACTAATAGATCCTTCAATAACAACTGGTGATGGAGAAATCGATGCGGTAGGTGTCACTTGGACATTTTGAGTAGCAGTTGGCGAAATAGTAGGTTCAATAATGAAGCTAGACGTACTTTCAATGATCTGAGCGTATCTGCCTTCAATTACTGTTCCTAAGACTTTACTTTGATAAACAGTAGTTGTGTGAGAATGCACAATTGATCCTTCAATTAATCGTACTAAGCCGGTCCGATGTGCAGGCGGTGTTTCGGTCAGAGCCGCTTTCTTCTCTTCATCAACCTTGAAGCTACTAGTGCTTTCAATAACTTGCGCGTACAAATTGTCAATGTATGTGCCCACTGCCTTGGTGGTATAGAAAAGTGTACTAATTCCATCAGCATCCACGATCTGTCCTTGATTGATTGAAACAACTCCTGTGGGTTTTAATTTTTCTTCTACTTTAGATGCACTGATTGAAGTGCTTGTTGACAATGGGGCCGACGTTTCTGCGACCGATGCACCTTCAATTGGAGATGTAACAATTATCGAAGTACTTTCAAGAACTTTCGCATATAATCCATCAATGTATGTTCCATACACATCAGTAGAAAGTACGGTTTGAGTTCCATCATTATCAATGGTCGATTTTATGGTGGACAAAAGTCCAGTGGGTTTGATTTCTTTGACAATGTCCTTGCCAGAGTCAAGGGTGTTGAGAATACCTTGCCCAATAGCTCTTCCAATTGCGTTATCCAGTTCTGCAGTTTTGTTCACAACATTGGTAACGGTTTCAAGACGACTGTTTAAGATGGTAGAGTTTCCAACGTAGGAGGTAGTGTAGTAAGTATACGTGGTATAATAAGTGGTCTGATCATCTTCACCCTCGAGACCTTTTGTCGCCTCAACGGAAGCTTCTATTTTTTCGCTAGAGTCTAAAGGAATGATCGAATTTACACTCTCCAGGGATGGAATTTGAGTAGATTCTACACCAATTGGTGCTACAACGCTAGTAGCTTGAATTTCTGGTACTGCGGTTGGAACTATATTATCACCTGGCGTTGGAGTAACGACATTTGAAACGGTTTCCTCCCGGCTGGTGACTTTTGTCGTGCCTTCCTTGTAGAGAGTGGTCCAGTATGTAAACGTCGTGAAATATGTGATAGGTAAGCTCAAATCTTCTACACTCAAAGTATGAGTAGGAGTCAACGTTTCAGTAACCACGTTGGTAATAGTTTCAAGACGACTGACGATATTGCTGGATGTTGTGCCTTGATACATAGTAGTAAAATATGTAAAGGTGGTATAACTTGTCTGCAACAACAACGTTGGCGACGGGATAATTTCAGATTCGTTATTGGACTCGCTTACAATTTGATCGTCCAAGAGGACGTTGCGTTTGTCGGTGTCTAGAATACGTTTTTCACCGCGAGAAGTAGAACTCCTCACATCCGTCACCATGGTTGAAATTGTTTCATATTCTGAAAGATCCAATAAGTCATTTTCAGAAGAGTCATTAGCAGTGGCGGACTTAGAGGGTGAACTTTGATCGCTGGCTACTGCCGTAGATGAAAAGATATCATTTTCAATATTATTATCGATAGACTTCTGGCGATTAATAGTGTGATTGTAATTTCCAGATCCTAGGTCTAAAGCCATAATTTTACTTTTAACTCCCTCTTGATCAAGAACAGTAGCAGTTGCAGCGATTTCCTCAGGAGAAGTAGTTGGTGTCACATAGTTAGTGTAAACTTCAGTGCGACTGGATATTTCAGTTTCTCCATCAACAAAAATAGTTGTGAAATAAGTGTATGTGGTATAGTAGGTTTTAATGGCATTTACAGTATTTAGAATATTCTTATCTGACAGAGCTGGTGTTGCTTTAGAAGATTCGAACATTACGGCCTCAGAGTCTTCTAGATTAGGGGTAACTGCACTTTCTGGCAATGTTGTGGGACGTCCAATACCTACTCCACTTGGTGCAATTTCAGCAAAGTCTTCAAACGTTACTGGTTTAGACTTGAAGTCTTGATTGATAAGTCCTGCAATAGCATCCTCAGACGGTTGAGCCGATGGATCTAAAGTTGATGTAATCACATTGGTAATAACCGTTTTACGACTTGCAACAGAAGAAGTCGATTCTTGGAAGTACGTTGTTAAGTAAGTATAAGTGGTGTATAAAGTTTTGAAAAGCAATTCGATTTCTTCGCCATTTTCAGTAGTCATCTCAGTGGTTTCAGGTTCTGACTCTGTAACATGTCGGCGTTCCGTAGTTATTTCACTTGGAGCACTTTCAGTAGTTGTCATGTTTATTTCTTTTTCGTCCTCCTCTTCTTCATTGTCCTCGGGAGTCAAAGTTGTTGTAGCTGCTAACTCGGTAGTAGTATTTTCAGTTTCCTGCGATTCCGTTATTTGTTCAGTAGTAGTTTCGCTTGATTCCGTTGTGGTAATCTCACTTGCTGAAATCCCTTCAGAAGTAGGAGTCACGCATAATCGAGTTGCTTTGCCAACCTCAGTGCTCACAACCTGGTTCGATTTGATAGATGTAGATGTATCTCCATTGCTTTCGGGAATAAAGAATGTCGTCAAATAAGTCAAGGTTTTATAAGAAGTTGTTGGTACGATTTGTTGACCGTCCTTACATTCTTCCGAATCATCTGACTCATTTTCCTTGAGATTCAAAGTTGTAGTCTCAGGCTCGAGCTCAGTAGTAGTTGGCTCTTGTTCCGTTGTGGTCAAAGGAATATCATTAGTAGTAATTTCAGCTTTAAAAGTGGTTGTGAGTATATTCTCAGTGGTTTGTTTTTCTAAAGATTCATCAGATTCGGACTCTTCACTTAAACCTTCTTCCTGAGACAAATCTTTAGTTTCTTCTGCTTTGGGCGTTGTTGTCAATACTGCTGTAGACATAATCATTGTAGAAGTCTCTGTAGATTCATCATCGTCAAAGAAGATAGTAGTAGCCCCACCTAAAGATTTTTCAGATGTGGTAGTGCTTGCATCTTCAAAGAAAATGGTAGAAGGGGTGTTTAATGGTTCAGTGGCTTCAACAGCAGCCTTAGCTTGCAAGGAAGCAAATATTTTCGCAATGTCTTCGTCTGAAGGTGTCGATAGCATTGGAATATGGGATTCAGAAGGTTCGATAGAATCTGGAGCAAAAATAATGGTGCTGCCACTAGTTGTTTTTATGTTTGTTAGTGGAGGTGTCTCTGGTTTGTCCATAGGTAGTTCTTGTTGTTTTGGTGTACGTGAAGCACTATCAACGACCATAGTTGGAAGACTCTTCTCCATAGTCAATTTATGTCCTTCAACCGTCTCTGTAACTACGCCTGGTTCGTGATTTAAAAAGGTTTTAACTCTGGTTGCGATTGGTGGTTCGTTCAAGGTTGATGTTGGTCGAATGCTTGGTCTGATAATTTGTGATGTAGCTTTCGATACTTGTGAGGTTTGCGGTGTGAAAACAATGACGGTATCCCCAACTGTTGTCGTAAAATCGGCAAAACCTGTGTACGTTACGGTCTTTAAGTCCTGCTTATTGGGAATGCCACCCTTGAAGAGCAATTTTGCTCTACGTTCCGCAGCAGTGGTTTGTTTGCTTCTCTCGGTATTAACATCAAAATCGGGTAAATCACCCAAAAATGAAAACCCACTAGGAGAGAATTCATTACGAACTGTGAAAGTAGGTAGATTGTCCCACTCTCGCACCTTGGATGGTCCAAGTTCATCCTTGCGGATGACATCGTTTTCCTCGCTATCAAGGGCCGAACGGGGCTGATGCAAATCAATATGTCTATGTTGCGCATTAATTTGAAACACCTTTACATTATTATTGTTGTTGCTATTAGGTGTCGAACCGCTGCTCACACTGAACGTGCGGCTCTCCTTTTGAGATTCTTCAAACGGTACCCGCGGATTGTTAGACGGTTCCTGCAATAACTCTTCATCGCTAAGTTCTCTGGACTCCTCTTTGAAAGCTGTGAGCGGTAACGAAGTGGGGAATACAACAAACGGACTATCTACTTGATTCGGTGAAACAAAGTCCGTGTTCTTAACGAAATTGCCCTTGCCCGGCAGATTTTGATCCAAGTGCCATTTTTTAGGAGAGGAGTTGGGTTCAAAATTAGGCGAGCGCGTTTGTGCGTCGTTGTCATATAAGACTCGCGAGCTCTTGGTCAGTAAGTGCGCGTACAGGCGTCCGTTGTCTAGCGTGGTGCCGACCACCTGAGTGGCGTACTCGGTGGTGACGCCCTCCTGGATGAACGTGCGGGCCGTGGAGGTCAGCACGCCGACGTCCGGCTTGACGTTGAGGAAGCGCCCGAACTGCGACCGACCGTGGCTGTCCACCAGCAAAACGGTCGTCACGTCTGCATGATGCCGGGGTTTTGGAGTTTTGTGGATGTTCGATAAGTAGTAGAGTGGTAGAAGAAGACGTCGAAGAAGTGACGTGTACATACAACGAGTGTCAAAACAAACAAGTGTCAGTTAATTAAAATACAGTAGCTATTGTACATAAAAGAGCAGGTAACCACCACCCAAATTAAAATCCAACTAATTCCAACTTCGCGGCAGTTGCTAAGTGTTAGATGTAATTACGAGAAAGTTAGATGAACATTTCGTTTTCTCGTTAAAACTAGCGGCCTCGAGTCGATGTCATATAATATCTAATTAAGATTCAGTATTTACAAGCATTCTCAAGAAATCATTACACAAACATCTACGTCTACTTGTTGAAAGGTGAAATGTTCATCATCGCATGTACCAGTTTGATACAAACAATTACTAATTTACATTGCAAAGGTTTCCGGATTTTTCTCAACTTTGTACATTTGATGTTAAAGGTGTAAATATCTACATCTGCATGTAAATGCATATCGGCCTTGACATTTTGTACAATTCTTTTTGCCGCATAGCATAACCGAATACAGAATAGTAAGGAATGCGTAATAAGAATGCATCCATATTTTGCTAATATTTGAATTGGTGGAAAACGCATCAGCCCTACCTTCTGCATCTTGTCGCCTTCTTCTCGGGGAGGAGTTTATCCTTTCGCCTGCAACAAACCAAAATCATGTATTACTAAGAGAAATTGAGCAGATCATTTCAATGCCGGTAAATTGTAAATTGTAACTGGCAGGTGTATCAAGTGTTGGTGCGCATGATGGCGAGGTGTAAACTAAAGAACGAGGTCATGCATAGCAGTCGCCATCTCCGATTCGAATTCGGTTTCAGATTTGCGATCGCATTCTGGGTTCTTTGCAATGTTCGCCGCGTGTAATCGAAGACTAACCGAAGCCGGACCGGGGGCCGTCTTCTGCGCCTAGACACGAAGGATTCGTACAACAAGCATGCCTCGGCACTTGAACGAACGTGTAATGATCAAGATTGGCTTGGGGCACAACCGCCTGACCGACTATCGGTCGACCTACTTCGAGGCACCGGCGCGGCGCGCCGAAGAACGAGCGGACCTGAGAAGTTCGGATCGCGAATAATTCCCATGATCGCTAACTGCGCGATGGAAACAATGAAGAAACTGGGAACAGGAAAAGTGCTGAATTTAGGTGCGCTGCATGCGCCACACAATTGCGACGTAGAAACGGTGGCACGTTGTTGGATTTTTTCTACAGCAATTGACATTTCCGAATGAACTGAACGCCGCAACGGTATATTGATTTCAGATGATGAGCACCAAACGGATAACGTTTGAAATCTAATCAACGGGATGTTTTTCATTTCATACGCACTGCTTGCACGCAACAGTGCATCGGCACAGATGGCTTGTAAATACAAATATGATCAAGTATAAATGTAATCGAATCCAAATGTTAAAAAACCTGCTTGCGGAGCAAGCGATGCAAAAACATGAAACTTGAAAAAGTGATGAAATTGCGGTTAAAAGTGAAAGAAGGTTTAATGTTTGGTCGATCAGTGACAAAAAGCACAGTTCGTTAGCTTGCTAACCAAATCTACTCAACCTTGCTCATCAGACAAACGCATATTAAAGATATCAGGTGCGCAAACTTTCCCTTATTATATTTATTACGCTAGTATTATACCTCCATTATTTGGGATTTCATCAAGCAATCATGAATAACCTAAATGTTTGGAAACACTTCGGTTCGGTGAAGACGTCGAGGAGAAACCGATCCTCTTGATTCTTGTTAAGACACACCCAGTGAACTTTTACCCAATAACACACTTGTTGCGTTCAAACCTATTCATCCACATCTTAACCTTTTATTGCTGCAGGACTAATAATAATTAAAATCGCATAAATATTTTCAACACCTACAATGAGCGGCGTTGAACTTGATGATTTCGATCCTTGCGGATTGCTTAACGCATTCATATCGCAATTTACAGTAAGTTGCAGTGAATTATTTTCTGCTGCGTCGATCGTAATTGTGACTTTGCTGTTTAACTGCAACTTCTGCATTATTATTCTTGTAGAAGAATATTACATATTTCATTCCGCCTTGGCCGCGCTGCGCCAGCGCGCGCGCGCATTCGCTCGAATACGTTTACTACATGTTGTCGATTTGTTCTTGTGCTGCAGCGTAACGCAATTGATTAACACACAAAATAACCGCAACAGTAACTATTACGGCAAAACTGCATTATGATCATCAAACTGCTACAACAGAGTAATTATAATAAATATTGTCACGACTTAGATTTTAGAATGCTCTAGTGTTTTCATAAAATAAGAAAATAACACCAAAATTTTTTTGTGTGCTTTGTGTGATTTGGTTGCGCTTTTCCTTCTAATTACATCTTGCAATAACTTTCGAAGGACATCTCCAATCACTTTGCTATTTTAAATAAATATTCATTAACTCATTATACAGGTTTGATAAACATTTACAGTTGATTAGATCCTGAATAGAAATTGTTAATGTTCTTAACAATAACATGTTTATAATGACAAGAAACATCAAAACATAAAGACGTACATCTGCTAATTCTTTTAGATTTTACCACAATGTTTTGCAATCTTACCAACCCATCCTTAGATGACAATTTTAGGACCTTGACTATTAATTGCTATTGCAAAACATAATTTTCCTGCAAAAGGAAACAAAAACTAAACGCTTGCTGATCAACTAATATTTTGCAATGTTAAAATTTTAAAATTTCGAAAAATAAATGATAAATAACCACAAACGAGATTTATTATATTTTATACTTCAATTTTTGATAATCGTTGATGTTAAAATGACAAAAGAAAGAATAAAAAACATTTTTTTGCAATTTTATTGGAATTTAGTTTTTTAGTTACTATTTTTTTAGATAAAGAAACAGTTAATCTACAGATTGACAAAAAAAGATGATTGCTGATTATGATTATGGTTAGAAAAGCAAATAAATGCGAAAATTGAGTATAAAATGTTGAATTAGGAGATTCAATAGTTTTGTAAACTTAAACGGTTTGTGGCTAGCAAACACGAGATTGTGTCAACATTGTCGAATTTCATAATTCTAAAAAAGCATCAAGTAAAAAGCAATGCGATTTTAATGACGCCACAAAGTATGCCCAAAATGCACTGAAATCACGTAAATATAAACTAATGAGACATAAACGACCGCAATTACGTGAACAAATGAAGCACGCTCGTCGCATAGAGTCATAAACCATTGCGCACATCTTTCTTGTTTCAGCTTGGCCGCATAAAAGAACACAAATTTGTTTCTCATAGGTGTGCGACCTTCTTGTAGACGGCCGGGTCACGTACAGCAATACGATAAACATAAAAACCAGCCACACACTTTGTTTTCGGTCCATGCTTGTATAATCCCCAATCCACCAGCGCAAATGCGAAAGAGAAAGGAAAGAAATTTGAAATTAATTAAAATTAGAAACGATTTCTGAGCAACAACGTGCTTTTCATGTCTTGCCGTGTAGATTATTGATTTTGGGAGCGAGTTATTCACGCAGAAAATTAAATCTTTACATTTTTGAAAGATTCGGATTGATTGTTGTTTATCGGAAAGATTGCGTGAAAAAAAGTCGCGCGCCATGTGAAAGTCTGTCACAAAGTGCTGTTTGTTTGCGGGACGATATCAATTTTGGCCTGGAACTGCGTTTGCATTGTCCACACCGCAGAGTTGCTGCTTAGTTTAGCTTAGAAATGAAAGGAGCTCCAAGTCGAATGCTGCGTTTTTCGCAACTTTGAGCTCGGTTTCCAGCGATCGCCGCATTTCATTCACACACATGTTATTTACGTTGCACAGGAATGCTATGTTGAGTGTATTCGAGCGACCGCTCCTCGCTTCGGGGAGAGGATAAAAGAGATAACACTTTCTCTTCGGGCTTCGATCTCTTCGACACGGCATCGACCGACTACCAAGCACTCTCCTAACGATGTGTACGAACATAATAATATAATACATACGCGACGTTGCTGCAAATTTTGCTCCGATTTGCATAAATGTTTAATATAAATGGCCTTACAATTCAAATTACTGTATTTGAATTGGAGCTTGCAATTTCATTCGCAATGAAGTAACTAGTTTGTTCTTCGTTCAATGCTAGTGAAAATATTTGTTAACTGCAAGCACTAAGTGTAACTGCATTTTACTGTTACAGATTTGTTAGAAATCATTTATGGCGTTGGTGTTGATAAATGTTAATTGCTTACTAATTGAATGTGTGTAGGCTTTGAAAATTTTGGAACTGCGACCGTTACTTACCGTTCGGCAATGAATGATCATGAAAATCGTTAAAATGATACACGGTTATGCAATGTAGAAAATAAATCTGAGGATAACAATATTCTGCGATCCAATTTATAGAAAAAAATTAATTCTAAAAGAATTTTTAACCGAAAGACTTTAAAGGTGAATCCTAGTTTGAGCACTTTTGAGCATGAAAGTTTGTTTTTTATTTTGCCGCTATGCTTATAACAGGTAAAATTCAACCCTAATTTACATAATAATAGCGCGGTCGAGCTCCGTTCGGTCCCGAAAAGAACGATTCCTCATGGCGGCACCAAAACTTTCATCGTTTACCTGCTATAAGCATAGCGGCGAAAAAAAACTTTCATGTTCAAATGTTCTCAAACTAGGATCCACCTTAAATTAGGAATAAATCTTGGAATAGACAATGTCTTGCTTGGGATGAACAATTATTTAACAATTTTCGCGACCTCAAGAGTGACCTAAAGCCTTAAGTAGGGAAAATTTTGGAACCCCAACCGTTAGTTACTGTTTATCGATGATCGTGAAAAACGCAAAAATAGAAAACGGAACTTCAGCAGTTTTCATCATTTACATGCGCTTGCGCTGTGCTCAACCTGGCTTTGCACTTAATCTTCCACGATAATACCGTACGCATTCATTATGTACAAACAGAACATATTGCGAGAAAACATAAATATATTGTATTTTAAACATAGTTTTAATTGAAACGCGTCAAAAGTCGAAAAAGTTGCGATTGCACAACGTCGTGCGTGGCATTTCAATTCTTTGGGCAGATCAAGTCTTCCGCGTGCGATGAAGCCGCCGGCCAGATCCGGCTGTAGCCAATTCTTTGCGGCATTACTTGCCTACAGTCTATTGTTGTCGATTTCGTAACAGTCCCTCGCATTCGCACATGTGCATCGAATAGATACGTGTGGTAACGGATGTTCTTACTGTATCGCGCGAATCTACTGTAGGCGATGAATGAGGCACCTCCGGTCGATTGGCCAACGTCGCTCATGTTCGACCGAATGTGAGAACGCGGCGAAGAATCTGGCTAGCAAAATGAGCGACGTGTGTTGCGTGAGTGCGGCCGCGCGCAGTTTTCAGATGGACCGAAAACTTTCTCTTCGTGCTTTTTAACCGGCTCTCAAGATACGAGTATTTAGCGATTTAGCCGATCTTCGACTCGAAAGTTTTTGAATATCGCGTTGTTGTTCTCCAGCGCACAAACAATGTGTAAACGACAATCTTGATCTCGGCGGCTTCCTCATCTGCCAATGCGAATCAATCGAATTGAGGAATATTTCGTTAGCACCACGGTTGGTGGTTAATTACCGAAACAATCAACGCTAGTACACGTATGCGATCGTACTTTCTTCGTCGTCTGACAATGCATTGTCGTAATTTGTATCAACATATCGCAAACGAGCGTACGAGCGGAAAGAAAGCTTCAGACTCGGGGCCAAGTTTTGAACTGGTTTGATTTGACATTGAGCGAGAAGAAAAAAGCGATGAAAAATTGAGCGTGAAAACAACAGTCCGAGAGCTATGCTATGAAGAAACAGGCTCCGTAATTAGGCGTTAGTCGAATCAACGTGCACGTATTCCTCGAGAGCGTCGCCATCGCGGCGGTCCGGCCGGGCAACTTTCTTCGGCGATGGCGATGCTTTGGGAGAGTCAACAAACAGAAAATCACGAATCGACTTTTTGATCTGCTAACACTAAGACCATTCTCGCGAAAACGCATATCAAGTGAAAATAACTTTCGATTGATTGAACGCTCAATCTATTCCAAAGCCACGCAAACGCATGATATTATGCGCTTATTAAATATTCAACTAATATGGTTTATGTTGATGATGTTGTTTGCTGAAGGTTCTACAGCAGTTCTTGCAAAACAGAAAAAACGCAACGATTAGAATTACACTCGATAAATTAAAACCAGAGCAGTAATCAAGCGCTAAATTAACTGGTTGCGTGTCCGAATGCCGCGTTGGTATATTAATATTGGTCATAGGCGTGACAAATTTTTACTACACTGTATTCCGAATCGATTTGTCATTTAATTAATGTGCAATTGGTTCAATGTCGCGAGTTTGCATCGAATACCACAATTTTGTATCGTTTGGAATTTGACCGAACGCATGGGAATGGTAAGCGAAGGAAATAAAGAACCAAGGTGTATGGGTAGCATAAGATGTAGTCAAAGTTGTGTTTAACTTTTGTTACTCCAAGCACGTTGAAGAGCTGTTTTAGCTTCATGTTATGAGGAAACGTGAAAGGTCAAGCTTTGTGCACGAAAGAAACGTTCAAAGGTTAGTTTTGTTTGTCTATCGTTTGGTGGAATACCTGCAGCAGACAATCATCTCCTGCAAATCCTTCCAACGCATATGTATCGCCTCGATATGACTTCCGCATGTGACCATTACGACATGAGCTAAAGAAGTAGCAAAATCGCATAAAGCAACTCGACCAAACGAGAAGAAAACATCCGTGAATCTTTTCACTTCGTCGAAACGTTCTAGCCATCCATGTACCATGGTGTTTCGCGAGCGACGAACAACAGTTAACAGAACGACGGCGACAACTGTGACGAGTTCCACCGAAGAAGAAGTGTCACATGCACAAAACGCGTCAACGCATTTTAAATTAACCTGAAGAAAACAACGAAGACGATACTGATGCGACGACGCCACGCGGATCTTGCACATCGGTGACGTAACTTCCATAAAAGTCAAATGATTAACACACATTTGCATGGTGGACCACATTGTCGTACATGTCAGAACACGATCGAACGATCAAATTGCGAATTTAATTTCGTGGTAGTTGCGCGTTTAATCCATTCCGCGTTCACTCCTTTCTTTTTCGTCGTTAAACATTTTAATAGCCCAATACCGTGAATCTGGGTTAAACATTTGCCTTCAGGCGGAAATTTTAGAAACATCTCTACCGAAATGTTACGCCGCGCACAGCCAAGACAAGGTAAAAATAAATATTTGAAGCATTGAAGAATTGTAGAATTGTATACAAGAATTTATTTCCAGTTTTCTTCGGCTGTTATATTATGCATGTACTCCAATGCGCAATGGGATACAACCAACAAGATGAAACCTGCTCGGTACAGGTAGATTAATTAATGGCGAATCAGGATGTTGTAATTTACAAGCCGCGACCTAGTTGCGTGTGCCGCAGCGTCTCGCTGGTTCGTATTGAGATGCCCGCCAGCCAAGTTGTTTAACAATTTACCAAATTACAAAAAATTATAATTTTAATTTTGATCCAATAGACTTTGAGTGTAATAAAGTTCTACGTTACGAGTTGCTCTACTCCTGGATGAATGAAGGGTATACGTCGTATGAATTCATGGCCACAAACACCGAATGTTGACTTTCCGCGACTTCCCGTTAGTCATGCCGATGAAGGTAGGTTCTGTCCCAGACGCGACACACACGCGCTACGACAGGCCCATACGACGGCGAGTGTGGGTCATCAAGCTTCGTCCGACGTCGTCGTCAACGGCAGCCGCATAGCGGTATAATCGAGCGCCAAGTGTCTGTAGGTCGATCCGAATGTATGCTACGCAGCGCCAGGCACTTTACTTGGCTTTTGCTCACAAGTCTTCGGGTAGGGCATGGAGGCTACGCTACGGCCGCGGCCGGTCGACCTGCGCGGCACGGTGCCGTGGGTGTCCGCGGACCCTACTGACACACTAATCGCTAATCAGGAATTCCGCGTAC
Organism: Atheta pasadenae; assembly: GCA_030264155.1. Taxonomy (NCBI): domain Eukaryota; kingdom Metazoa; phylum Arthropoda; class Insecta; order Coleoptera; family Staphylinidae; genus Atheta; species Atheta pasadenae. The sequence goes on along the minus strand of JARJDS010022676.1, from coordinate 6,545 downwards.
ACGCGAGGCCCCAACACTGTTCTGTGCCATGCGTTTGCTAAAATCCGCGGGCCCCAGGGCGCGGCATCGTTCGGCAATATATACACAGGAGCACAACACCCAGCTCTCTATCAGACATCTCCTAACTTTCTTAAATGCTTTGAATAACTCCACGCAGGCCAAGTTGCTCGCAGATCAACTGTATTGTATTGCATAAGTCCAAGTTAAGTCAGGTTTATTGGTTTTACCTGCCAATCCCTGAAATAGCAATGGCGGTTTGCCGCTTAGTCATCATTGAAGTATTTACATTTCACTGATATCAACAAGTATAAAGCTATTTTTTCCATTTTACCAGGAGTACGTTTTGTTTTATATTTATTAAAACTGCACACTTGTTTAAAAGTCTTCTTAGGTAGGTATTTACGATACCTAGCCGATCGTCCTAGTGCCCGATATGTTTTCGTACGGGGTCACCTGCTCATCGCGATGCGCACCTCCAGTCAGCCAGCCTGCCAGCTTCTTTTGACTTGTGCTTTCTTGGTAACGATTGTCTGCTTACATACAAGGCTCGCAAGGCTGCACGTAGGCTCTGCTACAAGTGCATCCGCAATATAGCAGAATCTAGGACTCGATCTCTGCCACTTGCCCATCTTGGAACCTAGGTTTCAATAAACACCGATGTACTTAGGCATGCACTGTTGCAACAATCAAGGCCATTCTTGCACAACCGGGCGAGTCCTACTCACTTCAATTAATTTCATCTGCGTCAATGCATATGCAGCATAGGTGTCGTGATATAATAAGACTTAGTTCACTCGATTGTAATAATGGCGCAGCGTAATATTTGTAATAGTTGTAATAGCTAATATAATAGCAAATTTATAAAAGCGTGCGACTCAAAGAAAAAGCACCTTAATTAATTATGAGCGCACGATTACAATGACGGCAATCTTCCCAGTTCCCGGCATTCAAAGCGCACCGTAATTTATTGTTTTTTTTTTTATTTTGACGAGAGCGCACCGAACTGCTTCCACGGATACATTACATTAAAAGCCTTATTTATTATTGTATATAATTTTTTATAATAATATCAATACGCAACTGTTTTTGGTTCTACAGGACCATTGAGAATCTTAAAATTCAAAGTATTTGGAATATGAAGATTTCTTGACACTACTGACCCATGTCACGAATATTAAAAAGTTACTTTATGAAAATACGTAAAATTTGAGAACTTATAACACTTTTTAAAAACAACTATTTATAAAGTAAATAGTTTGTCGTTGAATATTTAAATTTATGGCATAAATTAAGTAGGTATTTTTTGGACATTTATTTATTTAAATTTTTGTTAAAACATTGGAAATGGCGTCGTTATGGCCGCACAAATCAAAAATTTCTGAACATAAAATTTAAATGAAATTGTTGCTTATTCTTGGTCTACAAAATAATAGTGAACATATCAAAAAAATCATTCGTTGACGTGCTCATCTCTGGTCGTCACACGTTAAGGTAAAGTGGAACGGATAAATTCCATGTCAGGCCATGACGCGGTTCCGCATTGGCTTCGTTGGACCATCGGAACAATTGCAATCATCACACGATGAACAATATTCGGCCCAGCTCAGTAGTTTATTATATCGTGTGAAATGGGTGAGTGGTGTGTGTCGCGAGCCAAAGTTACGCCAACACGCTACTAGATTGGTAATATCTTCTAGCTCTAGTTTCCCAGCTCCTAATAAAAGAGCGGCATTAACAATCAAATAAATTAAACGAAAACTTGAGCCAAGACAACACTACGAATATGTAACATGTGAAAAAATGCGAAACCGTTAACAACCCAATTCTCCCAATTCGGGGAGCCGATGACTACCAGTCTCAATTGCAATGGTAATGACAACAAAATGTGAATCTTCTTCGTCGATTCATTTCTAAATGTGCCGTGTCGAGAGTACGAGTATAGGAAACCAACTAACGGTGTTTAATGTTAATCAGTTGGTCATTCGTGTTTGCGTCCGCGTTTCTTTGCCATTCGCATTCAAATTTAACGCACTTTACCTAATGTTTCAGCCATCGAAAATGTCACATCGGTATGTTTGCGTTTGTCATCTCTTCGCTGTTGGATTTTTCTGCATCGCTAGTGCCTTCAATCGGTCAAGCAGAGACGCCACTTGTTACGAGAAATATCGCGTTCTTGCGTAAAAATAACAACGCGCAATAGTTCGTACCGGTGATTATGTAGTTGGATCGATTGTTCAATTCGTTCGTCATTAGAATTAACAACAAACAAGAAAAAACTATTCACGGCAATTTTGAATCGATCAAGCTTAACTGGCTGGTGCGCAAAGCGGAAGGCGTTGAAGATGAAATTTACGTAATGTATACGTTCGTTCAATTTCCTCTGCCGCATTTGAATTTCACTCTTTCCGCGAGCTAAGAATGATCAATGAACCGCACCGCGCTGATTGTCGTTCTTGTCGCGGCAGGTGTGCTTTTCGTAATTCAACAACATTCATAAGCGCAATCACAATCGCCCTCACTTGCGCGGAGAGAAATCAAGCGCGTGGTCAAAAGAGGAAACCGAAATGCCCTTTGTTCATCGTATTCTGTAGATATTGTATGGTAATTACACATTGTAAACACTTAATACAATGCATTACACCAACTAAATACCTACTAAATACTAAAACGTTACTAAGGGAACGGCTTGATTTGATGGAGAATTAAGTGTCAAGGTCTGAATTCATAAATTCTGTTTAAAGCACGACCAACAACTGAGTATTACAGAGGCATTCATTGGATACAATCGCTTTGTCTTCGGTTCGAGCACGGTTTGGCATTTGCAAAAACAAGTTTCGGTGCGTTTTACCAAATATCAAAACATCAACGGACTTTGGCACGACTTCCTTCTCTTTGGCTATTACTTGATGCCCACGAATCGCACATTAGTGTTATATTGTCACCTTCATGAGATGAAATATCCATGCCAAAGTAGAAAGTCAATTGACGATCATCATTGTAAAATAATAAAATACGACTTTCGAGCGTGCTTCGAGCTTCTTAACATTCCGGGACGTTCAAACTTGAGTCAATGTTATCATATTGTATTAATAAACATGTGTATTGCGTTCTAGTCTATTTCAAGCTAAATGCTATCACCACGAAATGCGATAAACGATTAGTTTGTTTGGTTATAGAGAACACAACAAAACTCATCATCAGCAGTTGAATGTTGTATCTGCGTAAATGAATTTCAAGGTTTAAAATTCAGCAAGAAATTTGCCAATCAACAGTTACATTTTTATTTACTGTTCTACATAGGTCCAACGTAACGAATAAGTCGTTGATTCGAAAATAGAAATGAATTAAATCATAACAATGAAAATATATAAAGGTTTAATTATTGTCTCGTTCGTCATGCTGCCTCTCGTTAATGCCAACAGGCCGCTTTTGGACGTAGCTGATAACCGGCTGGTCAAGCACCAACAGCGGTTTGACTTAAAAGCATCGCAGCTGAATAGCAAGTTAGTTGCTTGAGAGCCAAGCAAGAGACACGAGATATTTGTATACAACACAACATAACCAAACAACGTTAAATATTTACTATAGTTGTTTTGATTTAGTTCTCAAGAATCTTAAGCAAATCAAAATGTTATTGTTGCTTATTTTAATCACGGCATTGTCGCAACCCTCCTTGGCTTCCATTGAGGATCATTGGGCGGAACGAGAAAAAATTCTGCTTCTTGAAAGTCAACAATCAATGGGGGGTCATTTAAAATTGAAGAAGAAAGAGACAGAAGCCAATCGAATACTTATGAAATACAAAGAGAAAGAATGGCAACTTGGATTCCAACGCCCTGGCGAGTATCCACCTAATATGCATTTTTTCAAGGGTAAGCCACTCATAGAACAATCAAAAGTCTACAGCATCATCCAACAAATGCCTAAAGGAGTCTTATTGCATACACATGACTTTGGTATGGTGTCCTTTGATTATTTACTTAATCTGACATATTCCGAGAACTTGTACGCATGTATTGATAATACATCAGGTCTTCAATTTACATTCTCCCAAGACATTCCTACAAAACAAGTATGTTCTTCAAATAGTTGGCAACTATTGGCAGATATGCGTAAATCACCAGACCTACATGTCAACTGTCTCATCCGTAAACAACTCAGTTTAGTTGTAAAACATCCACATGCTGAGTATAAGGATATCGACGCAGTGTGGTCGAAATTCATGTCAATATTCATGAAAGTAGAACCTTGGTTGACGTACAAACCTGTATTTGAAAAATATTTTACCCAAGCCTTAAAGGAGTTGAACGACGACAAAATTAGGTTTGTCCAAATCCGGACCACGTTACCGGATTTGTACGACTTGGAAGGCAAAATATATCAAGGCACTGCTGTGGTTCGTGCCTTCAAATCTGTTGTGGAAAACTTCAAACGGAAACATCCGGAATTCGTTGGTGCAAAAATCATTTACGCACCACCGCGTAGTGTTACTAATGAAACCATGTCTCAATACGTTGAAATATTTACAACGATCAAAAAAGCCTACAAAGATTTTGTGCTGGGTTTTGACTTGGTTGGGCAGGAAGATCCTGGAACGGCGCTTAAAGATTTTCTGGAGTATTTACTACCATTAAAAGACAAGTATAAGTTCTTTTTTCACGCTGGAGAGACTGATTGGTACGGATCTAGGACTGATGAGAATCTGATCGACGCCATTTTGTTGGGTACTAAGCGAATTGGTCATGGGTATGCTTTACTTAAACATCCACACCTGATGGAAGCTGTTCGAGATAAAGGTATAGCAGTGGAAGTCTCCCCGATTAGTAATCAAGTCCTTAAACTCGTGGAAGATGTCAGGAACCATCCTGGAGCTGTGTTTGGTGCTACAACAACGCCGATGGTTGTGACTAACGACGATCCTAGTTTTTGGGGTTCGAAGGGTGTCAGTTATGACTGGTACATGGCTTTCATGGGCATTGCTAGTCGTCACAGTGACTTGAGATATTTGAAGCAATTGGCACTAAACTCCATCCTCTACAGCGAGTTGGACACTGATGAACAATCACGTCTAATGGATGACTGGCAATTAGAATGGGATGATTTCATAGAAACATTAGCAAATGATTCGATTCAATGAATAAATATAAAATGATTAAAAACTAATTATTACTAAGCTTGTTGTTTATTGATTACCCTGTAGCTTGTCGGCGTGAATGTGAGAAAAAGCAGCCGTGAAGAGGAACGGCAATTTTTACGTAATTGGATTACGTTGGTGTGCTCGGAGATTCTCAGCGCCGTTTGCGATCCTGTGCATTGTTAGTTACACTAGTTCGCTTCGCTTCGTATTTACTCGCTTGTTTGTAAATAAGACGACAGTAATAATATAAACACGACATAAGCGCGCGTTTCGGAGTGAGTGTGCTCGAATTTTCTGATTTGCACATGCTATGCTATGATGGCAATTTCATTGTTCATTCGGGAGCGCAAGAAATTTGAAATGAAGCGAGCCATTTTGGTGGAATTTACGCAAATTCACATTTTACACAATTAGCGCGATTGCGGTTGAGTTTTTAGGCATTGTGAAATAAATCTTGAGTTAACAGCATTAATAGCAAATTGAAGAAAAGAAATTTGCTGTGAAAGTTGTTACGTTACGTGTTCATATTCCAACCAAAGATTCCGATATTATGCGTTCAAAGTATTGAAAACGGTTTCTTAGTTTTCACTATGTACATATCTCCACAAATTCTCAAGCTCCTAATGATTACTTAGATGTCACTTACCTAGCGAGAATTTTCATAAAAAATACAAAAGATCCTTTGCATCGAAAACTTGACTATTCACATGCATGACTATTTTCACAAAAATTTTACCAAACAAAAAATTCGTAATGCATGCAAGAAAATAAAAATTAAACAAAACACATGTGACAATTGTTTCTAATTCTTCAAGACTTCTTGAAAATCTGCATTTCAACTCGGGGTTTCTCTCCTCTGTACACCTGCGTTTATATTATTTTTAGTCCACATTTGTGCAGAAAAAACAACCCGGTTTACTATCTCCACCAATCTCGGTTGTAGTGAGTTTATATAAAAATATAAAAGTTTGATATCAAAGGTTTGACAAGCGAGATTTGTGGAGATTTTTGGACCATAGAAGAAAGAAATGATGTCACTTATTATGTTTTGTTTATTTTTTAGTTCCTTCAGTATTTTACTGCCGATTGACTGTTTGTTATTTATAAACTGGAATTTATTACATGCAACTTTAAATTCTACTCAGTCACAACGAGATTCGTGGAGATATGTCCGTGGAAATTAAGATTGTTTATTGAATAACGGCTTACCCTACAGCGCAGCATCCACCACAGCTCAGTAAGGCTTACATACCTGAAAAAACACGAAAAAAATCAATTAGATGTGGGAGTTGATAAAAAATATCGCAAATTGCTTCAATTAAGACATAAATCAACAAGATTAACACATTAAAAACTCATTTTAACGCTCAAATAAGTCGGTGGACTGCAAATAATTAACTACAGTGCG
>JARJDS010022641.1:0-12600 GCA_030264155.1 Atheta pasadenae | reverse complement strand
GATGAAATAGACCTTATTGTGTATGAATCAGTTAAACTTAATATCAAATATCAATATCAATAAGCTCTTAAAATTATTTTTTTCTTCACAATAACATCATAACGTTCGTGGAGTAGGCCAACGGGAGAAAATACGTTAAACAAAACGCGTTACAAAAACACTACCTTATTGGAGGAGTGGAAATGTGTGCATATATATCGTGATTCTTACAATCCCAATATTTCAGTAATGGTGACTCTATGGCAAAACATGATACAGACCATTTTTGTAGAGAATTTCAAGAGCTACAAATTTTTCAACTTACCGTTTTAAAAAAAAATCAAGGAAACCGCAAAATGACTTAAAAATTGAATTTGAAGGCAAATTTCTTTAAAAGTTAACTTCGGATCGATGGGAACTTTTGAGGTTTTGTTTATAATGATAAACTAAAGGTCTCCACAAACATTTGGCTTTCTGGGAATTTTTTTCACCCATCTTAAATGCCTACCCACCGATAGGCGGCAGCAAATGCAGTTGCTGCCTGCTCCTCTAGTTTTAATCTAAACTTGTACAAATTTGTTTTCGGAAATTTAAATTATATCCTAAACAAATTATTATCATAAACAGACATTTTTATATCAACTAGGCATTAAGAATTAAAAAGTTTTATTTTTGTTTATATTTTTTAGTGGTTTATTATAGGCAACTTGTGTTGCATTCAATTTTTCTTTATTTTGTTTAAAAATAAAACAAAATGTTCTTTACCGATACAAGCAATAACGAATTGTTTTGTTTTATGTGTTTATTTATGTTTTGTTAGTTTTTGTTATGTTTTTTGTTTTTATTTTAACTTATCACAGTCAATTTGATATGAAGTGTACATTGAGTTGCATAATACAGATTCTCGTTTCTGTCAATGTCGTTCAAGCATGGTTCTTGCGTTTAATGCGTTTAATTAATTACAAATCGCTTGGAAATCAATTAGAATCAATTAAACACGACCATTGCATTCGCGCACAGAACAAAAACCATAGATATTTACTAATTGGATTTAAATTCCGATTGATTGATCCGGACATTATTTATTTATTACCTTACAAATTGAAATTAACAATTAAAATATTTCAAAACAAATAAAAACGTTAAAAACTAAAATTATTTAAATACAAAAATTAAAAATAACGAAAAAAATTAAATCAACCAAAAAATTTAAATCAGAAATATCGTAAAATCCTTTAATACTGTAAAATCTGAAATCGAAAATCTTAAAATATGAAAATGATAATCATGCTCCAGGTATCAGCAATGAAAATTGTCACCCTTGCCCTCGCCCAACCAGGGAAACAGCGCGGCATAATCTCGCGCGGCACCGTATGGAAAGCAATATCCGGAAAATTCAAAGTCGATTGATTCGATTATGTTAATATCAGCCGGATTGGATAGCCGCGCGCGTGGCGATGGCAAAGCCACAAATTCGTTCACGGGCGTAAAACGCGTATAATCGACGAGGCTGTGCTCGCGGTCGAGAGATGTTTGATTTATCGAAAAACGACAAACATGCAAAAATAGACTCGGCCTGAATTTTGGGGCGTTGAGTAAATCCTGATTGGAAATGAGAAAAATTCCAAATATTTTCAAAAATCGTTAAAACCCATTCGTCATCAAAATCAAACAAATTTTATTAAGTTTTTTGTTTATTTCTTTTGTTTTTTTAATAACATGCTAGATTTGTTTTTTGTTTTATTAAATGTCTGTTTTTTTGTTTGCTAATTAGTTTGTTTTTTCTGTTGTTATTGTTTTGTTTTTTTAAACAAAAACAAAAGAAATGCAAATTAGTTAATTATAATTGATTTCAAGGTTAAACAATTTCCACTTGTTACGTTTTTAATAACCCTTTTCATGTTTAGTCTTTAAAGATCAAACAATATTGTGCCAACGTGTTTTCCACGAATTTCCACAAAGCAAAACTTTGTGCCGCAAGAATGGTTTTTCCGTGTTCTGTGTTCAGCGTGTTTTTCATCGTGTTTAGTCCTTGTTGGTCTTGCTCGACGCTCGCCGCCGTTTCTTTTCCATTAGTGCTTAATAAAACAAACATTTCGAATCTTATCGCTTTTGACTCGACTATTGGCTTTCCAGCCGTTCGTTTATTGGCAACTTGAGACTTTACAGATTTCTTTAGCTTGCCAACCCTCAAGAGAGTCATTTTTACTTTGTTACATTCAAATACGACGAAAATAACTCAAACGAAAAAAATTAAAACACCAAATAACATTTATAACCTCAAAATTATATCGTTAACATAACCTAAATTCTTTTTGTGATAAATTGTAAGATGTTACCAAACAAAAAGATTGATGTACAGGAAATACAGATTAACATACTGCGTAACGTCAACAAAATACGTAACCTCCAAATCAAGTTTTAGGTTAAAAGCACTTTAGCAGTTTAAATGCAGTAGTCGTTAGTGGAAAATTGATTTGTGCGTTGACAGTAGCATCAAACTAATAAACTAATAACCAAACTTGAAACGATAATTGGAAAATATTTTAATTATCTCGACGATACCAACGCTACACAACTCCACCCAGCTATAATGTTAGGTTAAGGATATTCACTAGTTTGAAAGTTTGATGTATGCAGAGACATTGGTTGTCATAATCAATCATGCCACAACGTCGTCGAGCCTGTCTTCTACAAAAACTTCTGTCATCGATTTCATCTGGTATGCATGCCTTAAAGATAGACTACCAGTCTTGAATCTTGGCAGCAAGTATACTAAATCTTAAATTCGAGAATTCAATCCCACCCTATGAAATATGACTATCATCTACTTGTGCTCCAAAACCACGACTAATTAACTTTGTCTCCAGTTTTCGGTGGCTCATTTAAATTCCAAAGTCGTCCATTTTCTTTACGGTTTCTTTTTGTGTTACACCGAGGCGGTTGGTTTTGTTCTTATTGAATTAACAAAGTTTTGTCTGGCGCTTAAATTTCTTACCACTGTAACACAAGATCAGATAACCAAAAAGCTAGGAATGTTTCAATATTATTTTTTTTTCTAAGCAATAACAGCATTTTAAGTTAGAACCGCAACATATGTTACACATGCCAACACGTGTACCACGTGTGAGATAAATGCATGTCGACAGGGTAGTTTTGACGAGTGATATCATTTTTCAAAGCATTCGTTTCCGTTTTGTTGAGGTGTTTTTGCATCTTTACTACGACTACGAATAAAACCTTCAACTCCCTCTAGTGGTGTATCTGCGATTGTGTTTGTGGTGTTTTCATTCTTTGGTCCATTTCTTGTCTCGTATTTCTAGTTTTAACTCCAGCCCAACTCTAGCTTGTTCTGGCGCCTCTTTTGTACTTTTTTCTTGTGGTTTCGTTCATTCTAGCTCGTTCTTTGTCTGGGTTTGCTATTCTTAGTTGTTTGCAACGTTTGCTACGACTATACCACACCCCTTCGACTTCCTCTTTCCTCCTTGGTCTAATACTTCTTTACAATTCCTCAGACAACGACATATTTTGGTTTAGTGTGAGTTTGGTTGCAGACAGTCGCCAACGAATTGGAACAAACAATAAAAAACACTAAACCGAACCAAAATATTTTCAATGTTGCCAGTCACTTTTAAAATCACCACTATCAAAAACAAAATTAACATAACCTCAATTTATAACTCGTACTATCCATGCTTTTGTATAACTTTAGAACTGTCACATAGATTACTATTAAGAATTATGAGATATCTTTACAAAAAACGACAGTACCAATTACAATTCTGCCTATAATCTGAAATATTTTTTTAAAAATATTTTTTCAAAAACTAATTTATTTCTTTCAACCCTTAAATTTTTTTTTCATTTTTTTTGTATTCAATTCCACTAACATTCACAGAAAAAAAATTATGGTTAGGTGATGTCTGGTTTCCTTGTACGTTACGATAAACTAGGGGGTGGTAGAACGTCTGGCATCGCGGTAAAGAAATAGGGGTTAGAAGGTGTTTGAGGCTTGTACATTGTACAAAACGTAGTATGTATTGGATGTCATTGATGACAAGACGGGAGATTGCATGATTCGCGGGGAGAATTTACAGCACTATGCTTTGCACCCTCTTCAACATCTTACGTCTTTACACTTCCACCCTGCACAAACCTCAAAATCTTGCTTGATTTCTTACGCCTCGTATATTTCTTCATTTCTATATTATAAACCACTGAAATATACAGCATGTACAAAATCATCCCTTAAATATTTTTAACGCAAACATCCACTTTAACTAATCTTTTATTAAGACACTTGGTATATTTTACGAGTATATTTCTTTGATTTGCATTCGATGGGAAGAGGGGTTGTAATAAAATGAAAGTAAAAGTAAGAGTAAGAGAGAAGAGAAATAAAAGAGGAGGTTGTTGAGTTCCCTCAACTTGGTTGCTTCTAAATTATTATACTTATATAATATAAATATAGATATAAATATGAAAGCAAACCAACCCCATATATCAACAAGAACGGAACACTTATAAACCACCCCTCGAAACCTGCAAACCACACACATTCATTGACATCACGAACATCTTGTTAAGCCGAGAAGAAAACGCTTGCTGGCATGGATCAAGATCAAAATGAATGTTTGCATTCAAATTGAGATTTTCGGATTTATTTAATAACGCAAATGAATGCAAACCGTAAGCATCATGTTCCTCGTGTTCATCTAAAAGCGCACACCAAACACACGCCCCTCTTTGCTTTTTTCATGATGGCTTTAATTAAATCTATCCACGGATGTTTTTATTGAAAAACTTTGCTAATGGGAAAAGTTCAAGTGCTGCGAACACTACGAGCCGAAAAGAAAACACATTTAATGTTTAAGGTTATTACTTATTAATCGTAAGCGTCGTAAGACTTGTAATGACTTTGTTGAGCGGTATAAAAATTATTTAGGGGATGTGTTTACTTTTGGAATCTAATGATGAGCGAAGTTTAGGAATTTGATGAAAAATTGTTGTGTTCTATCAATAGTCCCAGCGAGGGTGTAAATGTTGGTATGTTTGTGGATGTCCGTATTGTGGATTATGGAAAAGTAGGCTTTGGTTGATGGGGCCAATCCTGCTCGGCGACACTCTTTGTGCGAATGACAGCCGGAAATCTATAAATTTTAGCCTCGGCGGTGGTTGTTCCCGGTCATATGCGTTACCAATATTTGGCCGGTTTGGCTTTTGTGCGTATTGAATCGATAAATACCTTTACACCTGCAAAATACACCGCACGTCATCATAAATATTATTAATCATGGTCAATTTACGTTTTTGTTTGATTTGATTTAATTGATTTAGATTTATTATTTTTAGGTTAAGTTAAGTTAAATACATAACCTCAAAATATATTTAAAATTCATCTACAAATAGTTAAGTTAGGTTATGTTGTATCAATACTTTTAAAAAACTTTGGTATTGTCGCCAAAGTACCGTTGCTGTTTACGAGAAATCCTTTGGAAGAACGACAATTCCAAGTATAACTCATTCACTAACAACCAAAAACAAATGAACAAAACAAAATAAACTGTACCGGTTTTATATAAATAATGCTTTTGTTTTGTTGATCGGCCGATAATCCGTAAATAATTTGTAAATAAGAAACATTTGAGGTTATATCAAACATTATTTATTAATATTTATCGAAAATAAGGAAACCTGATAAAGATTTATCTATTATCTGCCGCATTGCGTTTGGCAACCCTACAAACCAAAATAAACAACAACAACCCCCAAAGAGCAAACCCTCACACTTTACACATTTCAACCCCGCTGTTGGAGGATTGTAAATCCAAACACCCTTGGCAATGGCGCTAGCATGAAGATGTAAATAATGTATGTGCCATTATCTGATTGCGATTGCTTATAATATTATTGCACAATCAAATTCGGGATACAGAATACAAATGCGTATGTCGTTCGTTGGCGTCATAAATGATCGAGCTGGTAATTTATTAGCAGCTTATTCCACATTTCAAATCTACCAAACACATACGTCATGTTTCATTAAATATAATACAGAGTGCAGTACTAACCATAAAATAAATAATTTAATTTAAAAATCATTTTCCTAAATAAAAAAGAATAATTCAATTAATTACGAAATAAACAAAATAGCAACGATTGTAAACAAATTATGTTTTCTGATAAAAACACTTGTTTTGCTAGTGGTGCCATCTATTGACAAATCGAAATATGAAATTTCTCGACTCCAGTGTAATTATTTCTATAAATTCTATACAATTACAAAACTGTGCCGTGTGTATACATCAGAAATTGTGAGTGTGTTGAGGGTTGAATCACGTTTATACTTGTTAATGCTCATATTGGCATCATCCGATTAATTACGGAATTTGCAGCAATTTATAACACGTTGCGATCACACTGATGTTGGAATATCGCAATGTTTGCGCAAATTGTGTCCAGACAGCACATACAGATTATAAATATGTATGAACGTGCAAACGTACAAAGCTGAAGGTATAGTTCAGGGCAGAATGATTTGATTTGATAACGCTGATAAATTTGAATTTTGATTGAAATCATTTGAATCAATGTTACGAAACACACGCTTGCCACATTGATTTGTATTGTAACTATTTTGATTTGTTACGTTTAGGAGTGTTTAATACTCATAATGTTTGTTTATCACAACATTGATGGATTTATAGGTTAATGACAGTTAAATGTTAGGTTAAACCTAATTCTAAACATAAATCATGGCTGATTTAAGTTAAATTTTATTATTTCTTGTTTAAAACTTTGTGATTTTTAGTAAAATTATCATTTTTTTATATTCAGGGTCGATTTTATTTGTATTACCAACAAAATATTGCAGAAAAATTCCTACTTACAGTCAGATTATATTTTAAGTAGCGCCATCTATCGTCAACTAGTTGTGATCACAATTTATTTGCGTTACCTACTTACAGTTCTGGTGTATGTCAATGAATAAAAGTTTTATCATCTAAAAACTTTTTATTCTTGACAAAATCCACAATCTGCTGAATAATTCCAACAATTTACCACGTTTATTTCTTTTCAGCAGGAAAAAATATTAATAAATATAGAGTTGTATTGTGTCGAGAGCGAAAACTTTTGCTTCTGATACTTTGATACTTACTTTCCAAGCTTTTACTTTTCTTCATCGATTTAAAACTTTGCGTTGTAAGTTGGAAGGCGCAAAGTATTGCAGTACGCCCACCATTTTTTTATATTTTCTTATCCAACCGATTCCAATATAGCTGATTGTTTTGAGTGTTGTTTCAAGTAAAAGCATTTCTTTTGATATTGTGCGCGTTATAGTTCGTTCAACACGAACGTCTACAACTCGCATTTGGTCTGAAAAATTTTGCAGACGCTTTCACATTTCAGCCAATATAAAATATCAAAAGTTCTCGCAAACATGCCCACAAAAGATAAAAACAAAACATTGACATTTATAACAAGTACAATAATGAATTATTTTTTTTAGTAAAATCACTTTTTTGACTGTTGTCAAAATTAATAACTGACTCATTAATGTAAATTAAAGTAATTGTTGAATTTATACTTATTATAAAGTACATAAGTAATAAGAAGTCTTATTACTTGGTAAAACAAGTTGGCTGTGAAAAGCGAAATTGTGTACATAGCAAGAAACAAATGACAATCTTCAAGCTTACTTGAACAAATGATAATTCTGTTTTCAAATATTTCATTTTTTTTAAATTTGCAAATTATTTTGTCTTTTGTTTTGCCTTGAGGTGTGTAAGCCAAGGAAGCCTACCGTAACAAACAAACAGTTTTATTAGTTTATTGACTCGATAAATGAAACAAACAAATTATTAATTAACACTTTGTTTTATTGTGTAACATATAAATTTCTTCTTCAGACTCTAAATGTAATCAGAATTTCATAAAATTAACATAATTACTTATATTATTCCAAATGGCCTTGCAAGGAATAAGGCTCCAAGCAAGGCCAAGATTAAACAATACTTCAATTTAAAACTAAAATTGTATTATGAATTTAAAATATTCACTTTTGGTTAACCAACATAAAAAGTTTTAATTTAAATTTTAATATATAATAATAAAATTTTCTATATTTTCTAAACTAAGATAACTAAGAATATATTATTGGAATTATATAATATTTAAAATTATAGAAAAATGTTATCTATGACTTTTTCTATGTAAAGTTAAAATATTTCTAAAAATTTAAAAATTTGAGTTATCTTTATAATTGATAAAATTACGAAGATATAACATTGTTTTAATGTACCCTACCTTAGCATGTCTAACCGTTAATCAAAACAAAAAGGTTTGCTTGGCCTTCTAAGGAACCATCGGCTTTCAAAGGAATACTAACGATATTTTAAATGGAATTGATGCAATTTTTTTTCTTAAAAAAGTAATAGGATTATGATAGGTTATTCAGATAAAAACTTACATTTTTCTGAGTGATACATCAGAAACCTTTATGTATCTATTTCAGATTTATTTCTATCAAACTAAACCAGATTGTTAATGACAATTGTTGTAAATGTTAACTCCTATAACTCAAATAACAAACGAGTATATTAACAACGGTTGTCATTTATTTAATAATACCCAATAATAAAAACCTAATCCTTTGATACGTTATCCTTTGATTTATACTGTACTTTATTGGCTATTTATTTATTTATCAACGAAAGTTATATTCACAGCTATAATTTTTACCAAATACATCATATTATGGTGTAATAAACTATTTATTGCCAAGCATAACAATGACCAAGCTCCACTAACCTCAAAATAAAAAAAAAACAACAAAATATATATCATAAATAACTATCTAAACAATACATCAATCAATAACTATTCGGAATTTAATCTTTAATAAAAAGCATCTATAACAATTTGTAATCGTTTTTCATTTATCAGGTCAAACTCTTTACTGTTCAGTAATTCGCGGATATGTTCTACGTTCTATGCTTTGAAAATATTTATAGCACCATTAGTAATTTATTACTGTGGATATTATGTTGCGGTAGGGCCGCTGCCGCCGCCAGCTCCCCTCGTTGGGAGTTTTTTCTAGGTTACTAGGTAAGTAATAAACTACAGAACAAATACGGCCCGGCGACATAAATTTAATGTTTTTGTTCTTTTCAGTTGTAAACGTTTTGCTTTTATTCATCTCCATTTCGTCGGAAAGTTACAGTTTACATCGTCGTTTCAAACTAGCCAAATAGCCAGCTATTTGATAATAAAATTAACTATATATCAATGACATATCCAGATATAATCCTGAGAAATAAACAAGATATATAACTTTTAGAAAAAAATTATAACTAATTTGAAATTTGATTGGTACCTTTTTACACCTAGCGCCATCTAATGGGAAACAAACAACTAAATTAATAATTCCGTTATATTTTAATGAAACACAGAATTTTAAATGAGCAAATATTAATCGGGGTTTGTTGATCATGATTGTTTGGAATCGATATGGTAGTAGATTAATATTAAAGGGTCGAGTAATAGTTTGGCCTCAGGTGTCTGGAAGCTTGATCAACATAATCAAGAGAACATGAAGCTGATGTCACTAGCATATCCAATCCAACACAACAACAACCCCTTCACACGTGCCATGACGAAATCCGACATAATTAATACTCCTCTCCATATATCTCGATATCTCCCACACTCGTATGTAATACCTAACCTCACAATCCGCTCTCCACAAGCCTCGAGCGGGGTAATTGAGAAATTAGTAATGATGTGGAAATTCAGCAAATTATTTGCAAAATCAATTGTATGCCGCCGCTGCGCGATCATAACGCTAAATTTATTTCTAATTATCATTTGATGACCCTTTACTTTAATACACGATTGCGGGAGCTGTGGCGGCCATTATCCAACGATTTGTTGACGTCATCTACATTTACACATTGATAGATTGGAGAATTGATGAGCGCATGCAAGGACATCGTTTCCAATCGGAGAAAACTATTTCCAACTAGTTTCCGGTACTGACAAACGCCCGATGTATATACAGGGTGTTAATTAAATCCTAAGTTTCTTTTAATTTAAGGTTAAGTTACTACCAGAGTTAGTTATTTGGAATTAAATGTTTTAGTCGGTAGTATAGTATTTGGCATTATCTGAAATGTGTTTTTTTTTTGTATTGGTTGGTTAGAATCGAAACAAATGCTATTTGTTTTTATAGTTTTCCGAGTTCTTAGCTCCTCCAGCGATGTAGAAATGTAGAACATTCGCAACAGTGGACGTGAGACCAGCGGACGGAAGGGTTTTACAAAAGCTTGGAGTGAGTAGTACTGAAACTGGGGAAGAATCTAAATTGATTACCGAGTAATCGTCCGGCAAAGCAAAGAGAAATCTATGAAGCAACCCTGGTTGCTAGCTTCTGCTTGCTTCTGCTGGTTGTTGAAGGGATTGAGGCAGCACACAGCAAATGGCAAGTTGTAAAGGTTGAAAGGCGAAGTGAGATAGGGGCATTATAGGTATTAAAGTGGGGTTAATTGCTTTTTCATACGACTACACAGCACACTACACGATATACCAGCGTTAGAGACGTAGATCCCTGATATCTACCGTCGACTTCACCCTTCGTTGTCGATTTCCGTTGCGTCATGCATTCGTATAATTAATTTTCAATCGGCGGCAAAGTATTGCTTTATCCACCATCAACATTTTTTTAGAATTTAAATCTCTAACCTAACCTCAATTTGCTTCTATTTTATTCTATTAGCTAATATCACGTTAATATTAAGTTCCAAGTTAGGTTAAAGTCATGGAATTGTCGTATCGTATCAAATGTCAAAGTAGTGTGTGATTCGAGACATTGTGTGCGTTGAGAAATGATCTTAAATTTCACTCCAGGGTTTCTGTGTAATCCCACACGCATCTTTACGTTTACATTTTCCCCTTTTGCCCTTTGCCCTTATCGCACCGATGCCACTATTGGCGATGATGCGTCTGTGCGTTGTCAACTATTTTGCGCTTCTCTGTCAGTGAAGTTTCACTATCATTATCTCTATTAGAACAAACACAGCGCTGCGTGTAATCTATGCCACCGGGGTGTGCGAAAGAGGTGCGATTTGGCGCAGGGCTGATTAGTACACACCCGCGTTCCCAACTAGATTTCTCTTTGACTTCTCTTCTGCTACTAACCAGCTACAACAAGGATGAAACTAAAGCATTAATAATGTCATTAAGAGACAAGAATTTGTTAGTCTGGAGGTTTAATATTGATTTTTATTTAATTAAATGTATCAAGAGTAAAATTAATTTAAATTTTAAATTCTGAAAATAATTAATCAAAAATTTATTAATTAAAATTATTATTACCTAATTATTGGTAAACTAATTAAATGTCCAATCAATGTCACTATTGACGTTGGGTTGGTAATAGTGGCAACGTGGTGGCAACATAAATAAATTATTTAATTAATGAATTAATACAATGCATCGCCGATTGTCGTTCGGCAAATTTCCACGTATCAACAAATCAGCGGGATTCAAATGGATAAATGAAATCGTAAACATTCAGCGTCCACTACATAATTAAACACGCCACACTGCCACATTTAGGGGTGGTAGAACATTAGCCTTCGATGCTATAATTTAACGCTAGTAATGGAAGGCGAAATCAATGTCCGCGAGACATTAAGTATTAAAAGTGGATTAATGATGCGCATTGTAATGTTTTTGTTTCATACTTTATAACGCTCATCCACTTCACATTAAACAAGTAATTTGTGTTGTTATTTTAATTAGTTTTTATCATCATCAAACGCAAATGACAATAATTATTTTATATCAATTTATAACATAGATAAATACGAATTATAAATTAAAATTTTGTGTTTGTTAATTATTTATAAACTTAATAATTAATATTTTTAAAAATGTAATTAATAAATTATATAGTTATAGTTAAAAACATTTAATCTTTTAGTTATTCAAATGAATTCAAATTTCAGCGTTTTTTCTTCACCAAAGTATGACCTTTTGCATATTCAAAGAAAAATCCCTTTGTTCGTATATTCTGGCATTCGCTGAACCTCTTCGGCGAGTGTAACGGTGGTGGTAACGCGTAGAGAGTTAATAAAAAATTCATTTAATCTTAACAACAGGAAGGATTCGCTGCCGGCGCTGCTCATAAAAGATCTTTGCATTTTTCTTGCTTTGTACTTCTTTCTATCCACACTGAAGGGCTACTTTCGGCGTCTCGCCCGCACATCTTCAACTTTGTGCGCTAAGTTGAAGAAATAAATTCTACTTGTGCGTTTTGAGTTGAATCTACAATTACCACAGTACAAAACTCTGCAAAATGCATAAAATGCATGAAATGCAGTGCCAAGTTTAGACTTTTTTTCTAAGAGCATTCTTTGAATGAATACTTAATTAAATGAATTAAGCGACCGAAAAAAAGCTGGAATAATATTTGCGTGCAACAAAAAATCTTGGCCGCGTTACAATTTTTGGTTACTTGAGCGATAAAAGAAAAAAACTAAGGGAAAAATGCCAGACGGAATTGGGAAACAATCAAGGACACAGTATTAAAAGAAAAGATGCAACGTTTCAAGGATTCAA
>JARJDS010022633.1:0-45330 GCA_030264155.1 Atheta pasadenae | reverse complement strand
TTCCCTTAGCGCGTTTGCAAAAAACAACAAAATTGATAAACTTTGAGCGTCAAAATAAAATACTTCCGGGAAGTTTCATGGCTTGAATTGAGACATAGCTTAAAAAGGCCCTCTTTAATTAAAAATGAAAAATAAGAACATGAAAATTGACCAATATGGAGAGGTGATATGAACAATTTCCCATAACAAGTTTTCAAAATACCACAAAATTCTATAAATATTTACAGTTTTATTCATTCAATGATAGTAAATTAACTAATAATGGCAATTAATCACGCACGCAAATCGCGCTCGATTAATTACACTTTAAACATACTTTTATTATATGCATATAAAAAAGAATAGTAGGGAGAAACGAAACTAATTACACATTAATATATAAGTTTATGTCTTGTTGTTGTTCACGCTTTTGTTTTTGTTTTACTTCTCTTTTGTTTAATGTCAAAAATCGCTACAACAATCTTTGTTTTGAAAGTATTTTTGATTCGTAAATAAATGCACAAAATTTTGTATTGCAGTCTTCTCAACTCAATCATGATTCAAGGTAAAAAAAACTTTACTGTCATGTCGTATAATTTTGATTTAAATTTTTACGTCTAAATAATCAAAAATTTAATTTAAACTACAAAAAATTATTTACAGATATTAAATATTTGTTTAAATCATGTTCAGTAACATTTAGTTTGAATGAATGCAAGTAAAAGATACATTTTGAGTAAAATGAGTAATGAAATTGCGTAAATTGCTAATTTCCTCTGTCTGATCTCCTTTAACGCGTTTTTTTTATTTTCATTTACTTCTCACATATTAACCCGTTTTTAATTCTTTTGTAGTTATGTAACACCAATAAATCCAGTCGATTTACAACGCTCATCATTTGTTTAACAAACAAATTGACCGTACACAACGCGTATACAACATATTTTCCGCCATCTTGTATTCACACAAATCTCGTATTTTACTGCGCCATCTTGATAAATACTATGCTTTACATATAACTGGCTCTTGGCTGGCGTATTACATATATAATTACTCCATCGTTTTAACAAATTAAACATTCGCCTGTTTACACACGTTTACCAAATTTTTACATTTTTTTATCTTACACTTTGCGTACTTGTATACCATAAACGTTACAGGTTTCTTTACATTTCTCAATCTACATTACAAGTGTCATATCTATCATTTTGATAAATACGCAAAACAGCTACAGGAAAATTATGGTAGTGTTGTACATTCAAAACTTTACAATTCTAATTTACACCCATGTTCATTTCTGCAAGAAGGAATCAACTCCACGCAATTTCTTAAAAGATAAAAATCATGAATATCATGAACATCCTTAGTTTTACAACAAGGTTTGACAATGTACGCTATCTAGTGCTAATAAAAACGATTAACACTAAATAGCGCACAATATTAACCTTAACCACAAAGTTGTTTCTACAGAATTGTCTGATTGTTTATTCATTAACTGTATGTCATATGTATGTGCTATGTAAGTAAGTAAATTTGATTATTGTACAATACATCAAATTCGTCAGTACAATTTGCATCATCACCATATTTTATTTAATTTAAGTCTAAACAGTCTTTTGGTTTTCCAATTTTGTTTATTTGTATTCCTCAATATCTTAAAGGTAATTTGTCAATTTTTGTTTTTGAATTTATAGAAGAATATCTGAATCTGTAAAATTACATTTCTGACTTTACAATTTACATTCAATTGATTACTTTCTTTCTACAATAAAGTCAATCACACATCTAAATTTAAAATGTTTTTTACTATTTCTTCATCATTTTTAGTTGTTGTATTTGTTGGTAATTCTGCCCTATTGCCCATTCTGCTCAGTATCGTTATTTTATTGTACTATTTTGGATTTCTCTCAAAAAACGTGTAAATTGCGTCAATAACCAACAAAAAACAAATGTAATTACTTAAATTAACAAAAATTACCAAATAAAATCAGTCGCTTTTTACGTTTATAAGTATTTTGATTACAAAAAAAACACAAAAATTATAAATGATGCAAAGATGGCGCTGGCGTTGCAATTTGAGAGCATAATCAGTCTATGATTTACTATACTTAATACCAACAAATATTGATTGAATTCAATGAAAACATGGAATATATCTGTTGATAAAAGCATTTTGGTTGTATTAATGTTGTATTGTAAATTACAACATTCACAAAAAAATTAACTAGATGAGCAAATAAATTTAAGTACCAATTGCACGCCGTGTTTGTCATCATTTGTTATTTTTCAGTTTTTAGTTTTCAGTTCGCGGAGATCATGTAAACATTTAATGAACACAAAGTTAGTTATTTAAGTTTGCCGCTTTGGCGCGCGCGCGTTTTAAATTAAAATTTAATTTACAAAAACTATAGTTAACACAAAATAATTAATACTATAATAACCTCAAAATAGGTTTTTGATGAATTTGTTAAAAATAAATGATGAATTTAGTTTTTAAGATTGGAATTTAAACATAAATGGCATTACTAACCGAATAAAATGAAATGATTTATGATGTGAAAGACACAATACAACGATACTAATGCATGATTTCAATCATTTAAACGCTAAAATTGTTTAAATTGCAAAAGTGGCAGTAAGTCTTGGCAGTGATAATATAATAATTTGTCATGATCACACATTCATGAAATGTCTTAATATGCTGATATTTGTTTGCTCAATTGCATTAAACCAAAAAAATCAACACAATCAACATTGCTTGTCTTTTGTTTTATGAACACAAAACAATGGATCGCATTCAGTTGTTTTGTGTCTTCTAGTCCAACCTAACAATCAAGCAAACACATCCCACACACATTGCGTAATTACAATATGTTACAATTGAATAATGTCATTCGATAATAACTTCTTTCGCGGCGAGACGAGACAAGACAGCTTATCTTGGCAGTGATAATTAGCTGATTGCTCTCAATCCACAATCCTGGCGCCAAACAGCGCCACAATTCGATCGATTTATGTACTTACAATATCCGCACAACATGGCGGCGCACCAAGTTCTGTATTTCATGAACTTTTTTTACATCGCGTTTTACCTAAATTTACCTAAGCCTTACGTACGTAATTAGAATAATTTATACAATAAAGTAGCTAGTATATCGACAGCGAACACACACCTATTAGCGTTTTACTTTTACACATCGTTTTTTGGTACCATAACCAAATAATTTGTTTAATAATTTAATTTAACATTTTGCTGGTATTTCTGGTGTATCTGTTTGATAATAATTTAAAGTATTAAAGTCTAACGTCACTAAACCGAGCATAATTGCTGTAATAACTTTAAATTAATAACGGAGATCATTTTTGTTTTGTATATTACGTTTTTTCTTCTCTTTCTTCGGCGAGCGGCGAAACGAAAACGAAATAAAGTCTAGTCAAAGTCAATCTCTAGGTGCACTTTTTCTTTTGAACATTTTGAACCCTGTTGTTTCGCGCATCATTTCAGTGTCCTTAATTGTATATCACGTGTGCGTTTGCATATTCAGCGGTTTACGTCGATGTTTCTTCGTACTAGTGCTACTGCAACTGCTGCTCGATGATGAACTGCTTGAACTGCAGTCGTTGGAGGTGCTCCATGGAAACAGAATCGGGCGCAGATTATCCTTTACAGTTGCGTGTAAATTAGGTATTTGAACATTTTTTGTCTTGGTATACTCTTTATCGGTTACCCATTCATCTTCCAGTCTGTCAAATAAAGAAAAAAACCATTAAAATGCTTCAAATGTTAAAAACAAAATACACTTACATATCACTGGGATGCCATCTAAGTAGTAACTTGCGAGTGCCATCCAATTCGACGCGTTTGGCCAAGATTTGACTATTTAAAGTCACCGTTTGGCCATCAGTACTGTCGAACTTTCCGTTTGTACGTTTTTCAGTCATGGTGAGCAGCCTATATTGCAAACCTTCCATCATGCCGGAATCAATAAAGTCAAACATTCGCGCTGTAAAACAAAAAAAAACCATAAACGTCATAAAAAGATAAACATTACGCAGGAAATGCGTGGAAACTCCAAACAACAACCATAAGTAGATAAGTAGTTTTTGCCAATTACCTGACCAAGGTTGTCGTCGAAACCGTATTTTCTTCCCATTGCGTTTAAACAGCTTCACCGACGTATTTTCCAGCGACTTTTTCGCGCTGCCATTTTGCGCACCATCGGCCGTAAAATGCCCGTTGACATGCCGTTCCAAAGCCAGCTGTGCAACAAAACAAAATTTACAATTTACAATGAGTAATCAATGGCAATGAGTGTGTAATGAGCTTGTCAATGAAACAAAGTAAACAAGTAATAAAAGTAAATAAATAGCAATAATACCAACATGTTGCTAACAGAAGTAAAAGTAAAGGATAATAAGTAAGGTAAGTAAATTTAGTAAGTTGTAAGTAAGCACCTGCGAGTTGAATCGTTGCCCGCAGCCGTCGACGATGCATCGAAACGGTTTGGAGCCGGCGTGCGCCAAAACGTGACGCTCCAGCCACGACCTGGAGCACGACTTGCGACCGTGCACCTTGCATCCTTGCCAGAGACACACGTATTGTTCCTGCGTCTCTTGCGATATCACATGTTTCACCTAACACAAAAAAACACAAACAAGTTAATACCACTGTTTATTACCATAAAACGTCTTACTTTTGTTGAGCACTGCTTTCTGTTACACAATTATCGAAAAAACACATCGAGCAAAGGCTTTGGTACGTTTTGAATGTTCTAACAAATAAAAAGTAACAAGAACCCAAACGCAAAAGGTGTAAAACTCACCTGTAGATGTTCTAGTAAGGCACCATTGGTATCAAATTGCACAGCGCATTGATCCCACTGACAGGCAGCTCGATCAGCTCTAACAGCGATCTTTTTGGGCACCTGAACCCGCTCCTTCGCCGGAAACCGAATCGTCTTCGGCTGCGAAAGAATCGGCGACTTCTGCGAAGCTTCCACTTTGAGTAGCTCATCATCATTGATCAGCACCTCCAATCCACTGGACACACCAGAATCCGCCGGACTTAACTCTTCAGGCAATTGCGTTCGAATTTCAGCGACAACTGTCGCCACCTCTGCTTTACTAGTTTCGTCACACGTGTTACCACTACACATCTGAGTGGTATCCATCACATTACTTATCGTTATCGCTTGATTATGACTCGTTGTCACAGCTGTCACTTCCCTCGCATGCACTTCGATTGGTTTACAATTAATCGACGGCACCGTCACCGTAGGCACAGCCGTGTTGATCATTGTCGGTGTGGTACCTTGAGTTTGATGTTGCTGGTGTTGATGAAAACTCGTATTTAACTTCAATATGGTGGGCATCATGGACGCCGACGTGTTCAGTTTCACGAAATTATTGATATTGTTGATACTACTAATGTTATTGATATTATTGATGGTGGTCACCTTCTGTAAGGGCTGAATAAGACCCAATGGTGGTGTACCTCGCGTGGTCATAATCGGAATGGCGTTGAGTTTGTCATTCAATGTAAATTGCGGTACATAAATGCCACTATCGGCCGATAGTGTCGGTTTCGGTGGGGTTTTCGCCTGCGGCGCCTGAATGGCGTACACATTCGGGATTAACGTCGTGATAATAGGAGGGTGGTAATTGTTCGCAGTAATCTGGTGACCCATGCTAATGATACTATTACTATTGTTCTCAGCTTTCGACGGAGCGGGTAAAATTTTTCGTGGAACGGTTCGAGGTGATTTAAGCGCATATTTTTGAACTTCACCACCAGATTGTCGATGTAACCGAGGAATAGCCTTCTTAGGTATCATTTCTATTTTTTTCCCAGCTTGAAACTTGCTGTTAGGATTAGCTATAGTTTTGATCATAATATTCGACAATTCCTTTTTGAGTATCGAACTGCTTTTGTACTGACTTTTAAAGTACTCTGTGATTTTCCCTTGCTGCAGGCGCGGAAAAGCTGCGGTTTTATCCAGATCCATATTGACGAGTAATTCCGATGGTGGTAATATTGTCATGTTAGTTAGATTGACAGCTTGTTGATTGTTTGACGTATTGCTTAGTTTTGTATTTATGTTCATTGCTGGCTTTTTATTAGGACTAGGCTCGTGAGACGTGGTTGTCGTCGTCGTCGTCAAGATTTGTGCGTTTAGATTTGAGGTTGTGAGGTTGTTGTTGAGGCATTTCTGCGTATTATTACTACTACTGGTCTCTTTACGCTTCACCGCTTGTCGTTTGTCTTTAAGTGCCGCCACTTGTTTGACGACAATTGGTGTTTGCACAGCGGGGGTGAGTGAGTGATCCTTTGAAGCTAACTCGTCCGAAGTCCATGGCCAAGGTGGATGGTGTACGTTCTGTGTGGGAGGCATCTTCGTCGGTTGATTACTACTACCAGAATCTTCAGAGTGCGTTGATGCTGTACTAAATGGCGAGCCAGGATCGGTAATGTCACTCGAAGCTGTTGAACTTCCACTACAATCTGTACAACTCAATATTGCCACCCCACTGTAACAATAAGAAAACAAAAAATTACTATAAGTAAACCTAACCTTAAAAAACCTAACACGAAAACTACATTTAGATTTTTTTTAAAAAACTTCCGTTGTATATTTTATAAATATTTTCCAAAAAACTCGACACAGGAAAGCGGTTAAAAATAAAACGTTACTTAACACTGTCGTCTTCCACAAAATACGTGGCCTAGAAGAGTGAAAACCATGTGCTTGCTCATTTCACATGTTTAAAGTTTAAATTTTCGCTTTTTTTCTTCGCCTCGCCATCGTTTACACGTTTTACACTTTACGCAGCGTTTGAACCACATTGAACCACATCCCAAAACGTTGTTTGTTATGACAGCCGCGCGCACGCACCACACGAACCATACACCAATCTAAAACCGACTAAAACTCCACACACGAAAAACTCTAACCTCCATGCAGTATCTTCGTTTGTGCACGTCTGCCATGGTGGGTAAACTAAAAACTTTACGGCCGTTTGGACCGCATTTCAGGACGATGCGATGGGGACGAAGTGGCGTGCGCGCGCGGAGGGCGAACAACTAGGCACACATTGCATTCGCCGCAACACAGACGGCAATAAAAAGGGCCTATTTTCGTCGCACAACAATGGCACTTCTTCACCGGCATCGCATCCGATCCACGCACCACTTACTCTTTCTCGCTTACACCGTAATGAAAAACGCATCGCAATCATCCGACCCGCTAGATGTGCTGGCTCTTTCCAACACTGTCTGTTCACCATTCTCTCCAATCGTTCAATCAACATCGCCCCAC
Organism: Atheta pasadenae; assembly: GCA_030264155.1. Classification (NCBI taxonomy): domain Eukaryota; kingdom Metazoa; phylum Arthropoda; class Insecta; order Coleoptera; family Staphylinidae; genus Atheta; species Atheta pasadenae. The sequence goes on along the minus strand of JARJDS010022633.1, from coordinate 38,035 downwards.
ATGCCTGCGTGCTTCACGCTGAAATTTTGGAAGAAAACGACTACCTAAGTGTAGGATAAGTCCTTCTAAAAACTAACTAAAGGGGATGACTGTGCATCTTGCATCAGAACCTAACCAAACTTAACCAAACATAAAAAATAACCTACAAATGACCAATCAAATTAAAAAGTCGTTTTAAATCATTAAACTCAATTAAATTAGAGTATTAAAGTCCTTAATACTGACATTTGCGATTTAAATATCGTAAACCACAAAAAATGAGGAGAAAAAAACAAGCGTTAAGCAGCTTAGACTGAAAAACTTTTATCAAAAAGATACGCAAATGAAGCAATGATTAAAGGCTGAGTTCGCTGAAGCTATAAAACCAAGCAAAGGTTGCACATCAACCGGTCAAACGCATTGTAAATATAGTGAGTAACAATAAATCCGGGTTGGTCGACCGCAATAAACGTAGTATTTCGCCGAATCCGCCAAAACTATCCCATAAAACCACTCATCCTTCGATTTATGACAAATGCAACAATTCGAAATGTTTTTCTCAAATGCATTTGGCGAGATTGCATCCTCGTCCTGAATGTTACGCGCAAAAATTACCAACATTTCGATCTTTTACGATCCATTAAATTTAAATATCGATAATACTTCATCTTAAAGCCTTAAAATTAAAACAACGACAAACCTTTGTTTCTAAAACTTTTAAAAATAAAATAATCAAACTTAATTTTTATAAAGTCCAAACACAGTTAAAATGAAATATAAATTTTTTGAGAACAAAATAAACCAAAAATAAAACATTGACACGTGCCAATCAGCATTCAATACTCACTCAGACTAAACATAAATTTCGTATTTAGTGTAGTAGAGTTGTAAGCACATTTGGTTCGTAAATTATTTGCCGTCAATAATCCACGCGCGCATAGTTATTGTATGCGCACCGCGAAAAACATTAAAACTTGCAGCGAAAGGTATTGCACAAGACGCGAATGCAAAAACTGACAAAGAAAAAAAGCTACACAAGCACGAGTTAAGTAAAGTTAAAACTTAAGCCAAGGAATTGCAATCGCAGTGACCCGCAAACTGTAAACTCATCAAATGCAATTGTGTCCAAGGCTATTTGGCTTGCTAGTCTTGCGCATGTTGCGCATTCGCTTGTTTTTACATTCTTCAATATAAACACTCACTAGCCGTACTAGTGCAACCGTGATTTAAGATTACTATTACCAACAATCTTAAATCAACGATCAATCAACATTAGATTCAAGGAGAATTAAATTTGAAAGAAAAAACAACATATTTGTTTCATCAATTACCGTTATTTCACGTTTATACTTTTTTAAAAACTAAAAGTATGACATTTGATCCTATTTTTAATTATATTATAATAACTCCCTGCATACAACATAAAATAAAAGTAATAAGAGACAAACGCATATTAAAAAAATCAAGATAATGTCCATGAGAATAAACGTGAAACAATGCACATTACACTTCCTGTATTGCAGGAATATTTGTATGCAACCTAAAAAATAGCTTTACGTAATCATGACATCGACATCGCGATAAAAACGGCAAAACCTGCAAGGTTGGGTGTGCTTGCGCTCCGGGTGACTTCAACGGGCGGGCAGGCGAGTTGCGCGCATAAAAATCATATGGCAATACAGCTGCAATTGGCGCAATTATGTCTGTAATCGTTTAATCCTTGACTTATGACAGTACTTATGATTGTTTCATACTTTTATTATAACTAATTTTATTTAGCACACACACAAAAACAAGTTTGGTTTGATTTTAATTTTATTACAAGTCAATTATCATCATAATTAGTAAGTAACGTTAGGGAAAAAAGTGCAACTAAAACTTCTGATAATTCAAGGTTAATATTTTGCAATTATTTATGATGATACCGAGAAGAAAACGTGTTCATAGAAATTAAATTATTTATTATATTTATAGGTTATGTATGTTAGTTATACGTTGACCTTATTCTGTCTTGGCGTATAAAGTATTAAGAAATTAATTATTTTCTTTAAAAAAAATCAATGATTTAGAGGTTAAATAATTATTAGAAGTTAACAAGTAACATCAACAACGCTTTCTACTCTTCTTTTTCTTTAACTTAACAAATTTTCAACTTAATTTCTTCCTCCCCCATCTTTCTTAGTCCAAAACCTTTTTTCCTTGATATTACGTAAATTTCTTTTAATGAAATTCAATAATTAAAAAAGCATCCTAACTCCCAAACTTCTTCTTTACCACTTTACTCAATTCATAAACTTTCAAACTGGTAACATAAAATTCTTAACAAAATTTCTCCTATATTCTTCAATTTATCATCACTTATAAATTTTCTAAGCAATTGAATATTTTCCACTAATCATATACAATATTTTGACCTTATTCTGTCCTAGTACAACCCATCAAACACAAGAATATAATTAATTTAGACACCACACTAATTATTTCGATAAAAATGCATTACGCTCGACTTACAACCGTCGTAGAATCGTTAAAACAAGCGCCTAGAACCAAACTGTATCAGTAATTAAAGCGTCATCTCACAACACAACCTAACATCCATCAGTTGCCACACCATGTACAGTAACAAGCAAAGAAAAGAAGAAACGCAATAAAGATAATAAACACAAAACAAAATACTTGAATGCTACTGCCCATTACAATTGAATACAAAATAAAGGATTCTAAAGAAAATCAAAAAACTTAAAAAATGACAATAAATAAATAATTTTCTAATACTATCAATCCCTCCAAAGGGCAATACGAATATAACAAACCCCAAAATTGATTCCAATTCCCGGATGATTCCGTTCCTGAAAACCGGAACGTTTGTGGTTTTCCGTTCATGAACAAACCAACGTACTACAATCCCAATGATTGATAAATGATGACTGTATGACTAAAAGCCAAACCGCATGCGGGAATATCCAATATTACAAATATACAGTGGATACATATCTAGCAGGATGCCATTACTAGCTCTATACAGCAGTAGAATCGACATTGACAGTCATTTGTTTCGAGGAGAATAAATAAATATGTTGAACATCAAATGTCAAAATCGGAATATCAGAATATATAAATGTTTAACGTCGATGATGCGATGATGTCGACGGACACAATTTGGTCGAGACGTATGTAAATTGTGAATGTATGACCATGCGCCCGCCTTGCGCCATCACCCACTTCCGCCCATTTTTGTGTACTACGTGCGGCCGTTTATAGGCATGACGCGACGACTACACATGCACTTCCGCTTTTTATATTAATTCCTAGAGGCGTACCACGTACATGTTATGGCATATTGTATACAAGTATACAACAACTAAGTGAGAAACATTAAAACGATTAATTTATAGTCATAGGTATAGATTTTATCGCTAATAATAGAAAGAAGTAACAAAAAAACAGAGTTTAGAATTAAAAATCAGAAGTTTTTGTTGTTGTAACCTTTCATAACGTTTAAAAGTACTTTTATTAGTATTTCTAATTATATTCTAAAGAAAAAACATTAGGAACATCTCCAATAATTCATATTTCTTTTATTATTAATGATTCTAACCTAACATAACCTAAAACATCAACTAACCTATTAAAAATTCACCAAACTGATTCATCTTGAATTCAATTTATCATTAATTTCTATAAACTATCATAATCTATGATCCATCTAAATCTCACGTCGTGTAACATGACTCATTTGTTCATATGACAGCCTAGCTTAGCTTAAGATACTTCTCGAATCTTCCTTCCTACTGACTTAAGTAATTTCAACGCAGGTCACATCAAAATTAGGAAGAAACGTTTCTCAACAACGAAAACCATCTTGAGTCAGCTCTTTCTTCAGTGAGCTCTCTGCGTTCTTGGTCAGAAAGAACACCATCAAAAGGCAAGGAAGGAAAAAGTATGCGTGTGTATATACCTGCGAAGCTAAAGCCACCTGAGCACCGTTGCGCACCATGTGAGCACCACGAGACTCCGTGTAACTCCTGCGCGCGCGCGCGCGCCTCAAGCCCAAGCGGCGCAATGGCGCGGCGAAGAGGACGTAGGTCAATGGACCTAATACAAGGTCAATTGGACTTTGGCTACGTCCCGACCGAGTGTGTGCGTGCGCGAACATATGATTTTCGTGTCCAACACACGCACAATAGCAAAGACTAATAGCAGTAAAGTTAATTTAACTTAAGCTATGCTTTCTTAAACTTAAGTCAAACTGAACAAAACTAACGCTAGTGCGAATAAACATGAAAATTTTGAACAGAAATCAAACTTAAAGTTACCTGTTTAAAACAATTTTTGGTTTTAGTAAAAGTAACTTAAGTCACTAGGTTTTAATAATAGTCACGTGTCGTTGTTTTAGTTTGTGAGCAATATGTGAGAAAGTGCGTTGTTGTGGTGTGTGTGCATCAAGCACACGTGGGTTTGTTGTCACTGTCGCGCAGGCGCAGGCGCAGTCACAGTTGCCGTACTACTACTTTTTTCTGTAACTCAGCTTACATATTCATCGAAGCTTTTTATAGCACTCCAACGAAATGTAAAAGGATAGTAAAGGTAAACCGCGTATAAAGTTTTTCTTCCTAACATCTTGAAACTGAAATCCATTATTGATTCCAGTAGTTTTCTAAGAAAGAAAAACTAGGAAGAAGGAAGTCTAACAAATAAAAACCAACACCATAACCTATAATTGTGCATACTAACTAACTAACTAACTAACCAAGTTAAGTAAGTAAGTACAACTACTAGTTTTCAGTAGTTACCAATCCAAATTTAGTAAGATTCTTAAAACAAAAAACACAAATCTTAAACTTAAATCTTTTCCTTCGTCTTCCTTGAAGCTGGTAACTTGGGAGTTGCATTTGAAGATGTTGGAAATGTTGGAAGAGTTTAAACAATTATGCATGGGCAAACGCCGACAGCCGCCTGAAGCCGAGCAATGAATAAATTATCATCAGCACATCACAAGTTTTCTCACTTTTCTCAAGTTTGAAAACTTTTACGAACGCAAACGCTGCACCAGCTACGTAGCAATTTCAACGTTGTCAAGAGCGTAATTTAACGTTTTCAACTAAGAACTAACTAAAAACTAACAGAAAACTATCATTAGTGGTTAAATCTCTGAATAACATGATTGATTTATTTTAAAACAAGCTTGTAATTCAAAGTAATCAATCATTATAACACTTTCGTCATTGTTTTTTGGTTTATTCACATTGGAACTACCAGAAAATTACTATTATGATGTATGCAACACAAGTTGCACAGAAAATGTAAACTAGAGCGCATGCGCAGTTTAAATTCCGCTCTCTTTACCAAATAAATCTGCAGAATTCTCCACAAAACTATTAAAAAAAATATCCAAAAAAATGTAGAATTTTTTTAAAGATTCTAAAAATGTTATGCTATTGCGCATGCGTAGTATAATCCAATGTATTAGTGTGTATCAGTTCAATAACGAAAGTGTGTCGCCATCAGCTGTGTAAGTTTAGTTCAGCTGGCCGATCGTGATATGAAATTCGCTGCGAAAGCAAAAGATATGAAGAACAAGGAAGAAGAAATAAAGAGCGAAGATCGGACGATGAAACGCATTTGGATGCGATGCGATGGTCTGGCCTGTATGCAAAGGCAAACACAACGTCGGTCGATTACGCCCACGTGTTTGTGCGTTTTGGATGAATCGATGCTTTCGGTCTCGTGTAATAACCGCGTGTCCGCGCTTGTAATCTTTCACTCTTCCACTACTTTGACCCGACAAAACCGTATCCGAAAGCTTTTAGCGGAATTAATTATTAATAACGCATAGTTTCTTTCAAATAATAAAAAAAAAAAAACTTTCGACTCCCAATGCATTTAATTTTTTGTCTTAGTTTAAAGTTTCAATCTTGAAACTAAGAAAAAGAAATTTTATTTATATTTAAAAAAAATTATTACCCAATAACAAAATTATTTACTAATGAACTTTACATGCATTAATGTTATAAATACCAATGCGTTTTGTATTATATAGAAAAAAAATCAAACCTAAAAAAAAGGACCAAAGACCTGTCGGTATCAAGGTAGGAGGCTCACATCTTTCAACTTGTCCGACTCTCTCTCCAATGCGCTAAACGCAAAACCGAAAAGCAAAACCAAAGGAAGGTAAAGGTGAACGTCTGAGCGCAAGGACGACGCCGAAAAACGCCGGCCAAGTTCAAGTTTGTACGCATTTAAATGGAACAAAACCTTTTTGTATTATTTATTATTAAAAGGACCTGTTCCTTCGCTGATTCACACACAACCCGCGTGCATTTTACACGACGAAATAAAACAAAACACAATTCATCATCACAATTACTACCAATAAATAAAACCAACCAAAACAAAATCAAACGAAATAACAAGAAAAACAAAAGTAAAACAAAAAAATCACGGCATGCTACTGGTTATTTGTAACTTGTAACAGTAACCGTGCAATGTTTACATTTCGTGATATATTCTTACTAAAAAGTTTGCTACTCAATTTTAGTTTGTTTTGCAGTGAAATAACAACAATTCTTCACGAATGTATGCGAGGTAAAAAAATAAACAGTTGCAAACAAAACCGGCACTATAAAATCACAACGCACGCCAAACCGCCAACTAAACGAGTTATGCGTTTAAAAGTGAATGCACTTTATTTATTATTAAACGCAAACGCTTCGGGGCGCATAAAAATGTGCACAAACAAAGTAATAAAGTTGCGCACGACGACGTCCGGCCAAACAATACCAACCACAACAAGGATCAAGACGGTACACATACAAAACTTTATTTATTTTATTGAAAACTTATTTAAACTTTTGTTTGATTACTCAATGAATAACAAAAGCATATTGCCAATTTATATTCTACAAACATTGCAAATGTTTCTAAAAAATATTTGACCAAATCAACCAAAAAACAAATAAATTTTGTTTTTGTTTTGTTTCGTATTTGTACAGTTGTTGTGAATTGTGTTATTGTTAGTGTGCTGTTTTGCATTTTGAAAACGTCAAACAAAAGCACACAGAAAGGCGATAAAAACGAAAGCGACGCGCGTAGACAAAACAAAACACAACTCGACCAACTCCTTCGCCTCCTTCGCAGCACCAAGCAGCCGCCTACGATTTGTGTGTTGTTGCGGTTGTGGCCGCCGCACGCGAGCAATCTAACTGTTAAAAACTGCACAAAACAAGAAACAAATGATAATCTCGGATGTTATTATGTTAGACTAGCCTCGACTATCCAGCGCCAACTCGTTTATTATTAGGTAAGTGACACCAAACACGTGAGTTTATAAAACAACACAACTACTCTCTTTGTTATTAATTTATTTATAATAAAAAATCCACTCAAATGAATAAAAATTCCATTACCGTAGTTTTCGAGTTTTACAAAAATCCATATTAATTTTTTTTTTAATTATAAATCACTTTAGATAAATTTGATAATTAATGAACTAAATGGGAATTAATCGTTGTTCAATTAGTACCGACAAAAGTACACTAAGTATGTAATACTTATTTTCTTGCTCAAGACCCCTACAAGTTACAATTACTTGTATGTACGTACAACACCAAACCATCTCCTGGACAGATCTATTTTCAGTTCATGCGTTACTTAAGTTGAAAGTTAAAGTTAGTTACTAAGTACGCTAGTTATTCATGATGAAGGCATGTGGTGCATCACGATATGCATATGTCTTGATTTCTTCGTACATATTACATACAATTAACCAACTCGATTCAAATTAATAGATGTTTTTATAGACCCAACCGTCAAGTATGTAATAAGTGTAATGACATGTCCTACATGTACACAAATTCAAACGTTTTTACATTTCCCTTTATGTGAGTACCTTGAGAAAGAATCAAGCAAGCGTTAAGTTGACATAAAATTGTAACACAACAAGAAAACAAGTGAAAACACAAAATAACAAAACAAGCAAAATCAACAAGCACAAAAAAACATAACAACAGTTTTTGTTGTCCTTTGTTTTGTTTTTGGGAGTAATCAAGAAAATAATTTAATTAGGAAATGTAGACATGCGCAGGAGGCGGCGTTAAGTGCGTCGTTGGTAATAAAGTTTTACAGCTTTAATTGAATCCAATCCGAATCCGAAACCCGCGCATGCCCGCTGTTGTTTTATGACGTTTTTTGCTTTATTGTTTTTTTTTGTTTCCATAATTTTATTTCGCTTTACAGCTTGGATGTATCGTGGTATCGTGACTGATGCCAGCGGCGGCGACACACAATAAAACGGACAAAACTGAAGACATAAACGCTATAAATTAGCGTTGAATATGGCTATGACGTTGAGTTGTACGTGTTCCATTAGGTTTCACACAATCGTGTCATAGTTGCACATGCGATGCAAATGTCTGTAACGCAATGGCGCAATTGTGAAACAAAGTGGACGAGAGGTATTGGGCGTATGAAGTAAAGTAGGCAGGCATCGACGATATTTCCGGATGTGGTCGTTTAACACTCACCTGCGCGATTTCCGGCCGGCAAGCAGGCCGAGCTTATCGCAGGACGAACATCTTTTCGGGAGAGTCGTGCCCGCACGCGATATGAGTTTTACGCCTTAAACTAGTCACTAGGAGGCAATACGGACTATTCTAGTAAACTTTTTTTTGTTTTAAATTGATTTCAAGTTAAAAAGAATGTAAGTAGAAATAGAAAAAATCGTCCAGAGTTGTGTTTTGGAGGGAAAAATTTAATTATAACAAAATCTATGTAGAATTAGTCAATCTACATTTTATCTTAGTAAATGTTATGATAAAGTTAACCAATTTTGCAAAAATCATAAAATAATTAAAACTTTAAATCCATTTCATCCTCTATAAACCATAAAACAACATTATTTGCACAAAAACTATGTCAATTATATTCTGTATGAATCTACACAGCCTTCAAATATCTAATCTTCATTTTATACAGTGATCGTTTCACTTTTTAAAGACCTTTACCGTACGAAATCCATTGAATCCGCAGATTGCACAATTCCTTGAATGCAATTTCGCGCGTGCGCGAGCTCTAAGAACCTTGGCCACTTGGATGCATGGGCATATTGCACAAAAGTGTGCTGCGCAGGCGCAGCTTGCTGATTCACTACACAATTATAAATGACGTTAAAGCACCTTGGAATAATGCCATAAGATGAAGGCATTAATACATCAATAAATAATTGTGCACTCAACTCCAAAACTACCGAGTATGTTCAAAACCATTATAAAACTTATACGCTTACGTTTATTTTGCAATAAAATATCGCCATTAAAGCGAATAAATATTGAGTTATAGGTAAAAGTCCCACCATACAGTAAAACCCACATTATAATTTTAATTACTTATAGACATAAAATTACCACGAAATTATTTATATAAAAACATAAAAATATAGTGAAAAAAATGTTGAACGTCATAAATTGAAATGAAAATTTTGAAAAAAAAAATTAAAGTTTATAAGTTTATAACTTAGAAAAGCGTAACTGTATGTACATTATTGCTCAACGCTTAATATTCAAACATAATGGAAGTCATGGAAGTAAAATTGATCAAAATGATCAATATGTGCATACGAAATGAGAAGAAAGGAGTTGCAAGGAGAACTTGACTCCACTCCAGTGCCTTGCTACGACTATAAATAAAATCCATTCGGAAACGTAAAACGTGTGTGGGTCAGTTTACCAATAGCAAACAACTAACTGTGTTTGGTTTTTAAAAAAAATAATTTCAAAGATTAATAAACATTAATACTTGAAACTTGAACCAAACGTAAAACAAATGTCATTAGAGTCCATTGTTTTAACTTGTTACTGTGTTTGTTTGTTTGTTTGAAGAAAAACAAAAGATAACTAGAAAAGTTTGTGTAACCAACAATTCAATTGTTTTTGATTAAAAATAAAAACGAAACCAAATAAAATAATTCGTTAATGATAAAAACGATTAATAAACTAACAACTCAATAATTAATATATTAATTACCATACTAAATAAATGAATAATTTGTTAAACAAAAAAAATTAAAAAGGTGAATAAACCTGTTTGACTCTCATTTTCATTAATGCGCTCGCTGGCCGCTGATAATATGATAATGAAATGTAAAGCGATGAATAATTATTACACTATAATGGAATCATAAATGCTAAATTAAATCCCGCGCTCGCTGCGAATGGCGTGTCAGCGTAATAATTGTTTATACGCCGTGTTTTCTGTGTGTTAATTCCAAGCGCAGTAAGTCTTGAGATGTTGTTGTTGCTTTCGCAAGAAGACTTGGGACTGTTTTAGTTCAAGTAGAAGGAAGAGTTTTAGTTTTGGTTTGGTTCGTCGTGATGATGGCGTGTTAAAACGTATAAAAACGAAACGCGGTGGTAATCGAAGCGTGTAATCAAATTCAGCGCGAATGCGAGGGAGATACGCTCGCGTATTACACGCATAATAACAATATTAATATTAATTGCACGGCACAAAACATTTTTTTATTCTGTGCAAATAAATAGACTTTTTTATACTTGAACATTTTACGTGGAAAAAATGTTACAAAGTATATACTAAAGTTTTTGGTTCATAAATTTCTATAGCAAAAAAAAAACTACTAATTTTTAGCTGAAGTTTTGATGGAGTGAATCAATTTTGCATAAAAAATGAAAACATCAGATAAATGTTCTGAGATTATGTGTTGAAAGATGAACAAAAGATTACATGTGAAATTAAATTATAAAAAATAATAATATTTCCTGTACATACAAAATTACTTATATATATTTTTACTTTCGTGTATCTATCTAATCGGATTTTAAAATAATTGATGATAATTGATAAGAAATTTAAAGAAATGAAAACATGAGTGAAACTTTGGATAAAACTAAAAAAATCTAGTACTTCTAACAGAAATATAAAAAAATTGATTATAACAAAAGTTATGTAGAATTAGTTGGTCTATCTTTTATCTTAATAACTTTTTATGGGCAAAATTTACCAAAATTTGATAAAATGACAAAATAATAGAAAAGTTTATAGAAAAAAATTTAGATTTTCTCAGTGAAAAAAAAGTTTGGCAAGCAAAAACTGGAGTTATAACAATAATATCAAAAATTGTTTATAACAAAAATTATGTAGAATTAGTTGATCTATCTTTTATCTTTGTCACTTTTTTTGGTAGGACTCACCAATTTTAATAAAATGTCAAAATAATGGCGAAGTGCATACAGAAAATTAAATTTTTTTTGTGTGAAAAATAAGTTTAACAGATAAAATCTATAGTTACTAACAAAAATATCAAAAAATGTTTATAACAAAAGTTATTTGAAATTAGTTGATCTATCTTTTCCCTTAGTTACTTTTTTGATAAAAGTTACCAATTTTGAAATACTAGCAAAATAATAAAAAAGTATATAGATATTATACATAAGTTTTAGAGTTTTTTTTTTAAATTAATCAATCAAAATTTATCCAACCTCTTTAAACGTTGTAATCTGACGATTACAAAAATAAACCGTTAAAAAACTTATTGACATCTTACTTATAAATTAATTAATGAACGAAACAAATTATAAACCCATCAAATTCAGCATCCGGTTAAAGTTTTTTTTATCGTCCAAATTTGTTCTTTCATTTAAATAATCTTAAAACTAAAAACTTAATTTAAAAAATAAGATACTTATTGTGTAAATTCCTTAGTTCTAAGTTGTAAGAAGTAACAAGACGTAGAAAAGAATACGAACCTGTAACAAAAAAAAACAATAATTAGTTATAGTTAATTATAATTACAATTATAATCATAAAGTTAGTACGTAATATAATAAATATGTGATTTAATTTGCTTTATTTTTTAATCAAATAATTAAAGCCTATTATTGTGTGTTGAGATTTAATTTTAATTAAAATCCGCTAATTATTTCAATAAATTAAAATAATTATTTTCTTTGTATTGTGGTATACCTAATTGAATATTTTAGCAATAAAAATATATTTAAATTCCAATATACACATAACAATAGTTTTCATTTCATTATCACAAACCATAATCATTACCATTTGATTACTCCATTACGCAGTCACTGCGATTGTGATAAAATTTGCCGTGTTTTATTTTTAATGCGAACCTATAATGCGCTTTTGCTCTCTTCCTGTTGCTCCCTTTTAGTTTATATGTTAATTGCACGCAATGAAATGATGAATAATGTAAATGGTATTAAAAACAAGTGCACAAGCCGTGAAATATGGAAAACACAAAGTAGAATGTTTTTTTTTATTCCAAAAACTGTAACCTATTTAATGTAAAAATTACTATTTTGTGATTTTATGCAAATTGAGGGGTTGTATCAAAATAATGCATTAAGTTAAATTGTGCGTTAGCTTATTAGGAACAACTTTTGTTATATAGATTTTTTGAGATTATTACTATTAGGGGTAGTTTTTATTGTTTTTGTGTGAAAAAACAACTCAAAACGTGTATTTTGTTTTTACTCGTGGCGCATTTATGCAATTCTAGCAAAATTGGTGCGTTCTATTAAAAAATGTTGGTAAGATAAAATGTTAATTGGTTCATTAGGAACAACTTTTGTTAAGATATTTTTTGATAATGTTATTAGAAATCATACTTTTTTGTAATTTTCTACTAAAAATTATGACAAAATGCAACTAAATCTAATCATTTTTAGTTACATTTAGTCAAATTCTAGAAAACCGGTGCGTTCTACAAAAAAATGTTACTAAGATAAAATATTAATCAACTAATTACTCAAATTTTGATAACGATAAAGTTTCATAATTTCAAATCCAAACAGAACATTTATACTAATCTACAAAAAAAAAACATCAACACAAAATAAACAACAATTGTCAAGTTGTTGTCAAACAAATAATATTGACATTGATTCCGATAACCATATAATCATCGATAAGATTACAAAGTGACACACACAGTATATAATAAATATATCACAGAACATGTATATATTACCCACGCAATTTCTACGCTTTCATTCTCATCAAACAAACCTAAAAGAAAAATCAATCCATTCCATGCGTTCATTACATTCAAGAGTAATGTCAACTCAACATCCGACGTGATAACGCACTGATATCGATAGTTATCATAAAACTAATAGACAGAACACATAAACACATGTTCAATCTATTAGTCAATGCATTAACAATACACATTTTATGACTTTATTGCATTTTATAACCGCATCCAGCTGCAACTACTGATTTTTTATTTATTATATATTTTTTATTCATATCCCAACAACTTTGAAGTGATTTGATTACATTTTATTACAAGTACACTTCTACGCTGTTTGCTATAAATATCTTTGAATATGAATGTGCCAGTGGGCCATGAATGCCATGAATAACGATTAAAATTAATCAATGATCGACCAGATGACGTCACTTCCTCATTACGCATTATGCGCGCTCGTGTGTATTTATTGCATTATTCATTACGAGAGGTGCATGTGCATGTACAGAGACGTCAACTTTTGAGTTGAGTATCACTTCAACTGCAATTACAGCAGTTAGTTATGTTATTCAATTCAATTAACTGCACTCGTTTAGCATTGTTTTATTAAGCAAGTACCAAGTTTAGCGGAATAAATGCTGGTAGCTTTTCCTTATCCTTTTTGATAAATTTGATAAACTTAAAATTTACCTCGAACCCCATAACACAAATTTAATTTAATGCAATAAAAAAATTAAATTAAAAAGAAAAATTGAAAGTTTCTTTGTGTTTTGTTTTGTTTCTAGAGAAAAACAAACCCAAACCTTCAAATGTTTTATTTTTCTAAACAAAACAAAAAACTTTAGGAGGTGTGTTCGTTGTGTATCGCATTGAAAATGGTTGCACTCTGCGCTCTCCTGCGGCCTGCGTCGATTACAGAAACGTGGTAGCAGCGAGCGCGGCGGAGTTGAGTGAACTCAACACCGCTCGAACGACTCTCGGCGGCTCGTCCGTTCCTGTTGCCGCCCGTTGGTGTGTTCGCTGTTCGTTCACTGACTATGCGCCAAGTGCGACTTGCGACTATTCCTGCAAGTGCGCCGCGTGCGCGCTAGGCACCACCATCCTCACGCACACAAAGTCACTCAGCCACGCAAAGTCGATGGGACTCTTTTCGCGTTTTCCGTCACCGCATCGCGCTCGTAAAAGCGCGTTTCCTAGCTTACGTTTTAATGCGCATAGTTAGTTATGCGTTTTATGAACTTTTCGCGCGCGCAACCATCACAAGAGTCTTTTCTGGTACTCGCGAGCCACCATTTTTAGTAGTAATACGCGCGTTCCTTCGCTCTTCACACGCACTAACTTTTTCGCGGTGTAAACGACGATAAAAAGGAATAATGTTTTACAAATCTGCTGTAGAGTAAGTAGTATCTCCTTTTTCGGTTATAGCAAAATTCCTAATGCACTTAATGGGAGATCTAATGAAAGAAAAGAAAAAAAAATTCGCGTTGTTGTTGACAAATTTTAAACAAAAACAATTCCAGTTGTGTCTTTAGTGCTTAAACTTCAGAATGAGATTAAAGTAAAGTCTTGTTGACTAATGAATGAATGGGAAAATAGATTTATATGATACAGGGTGTTTAAAATTTAAATTTACCAAGGAACCAAAATCAAGAAACTTAAAATGCACAAAAAAAACACTCAGTATATAAACACCTTTAGAATATTTCAAATCCTTCGAATAGTCATTGGCACGTATCCAATGCAAAACCAAAAAAGCTTTAAAAACAATTTACTTCAACATTACGCTTGCAAGTAGGTACGACGACGTTAAACCAAAACTAAAAGACTGAGAACATTAAGAGTGGATCCGCGATTCGTGTAAGTTGCAAGATGAAAGTTTTCGATGCCGCATAAGGAATCGCTAGAAAAATAGCCAGTCTTTTGTCGGCGAGTCCGTTACCGAACGAAGCTCGACCGCGCTAGACCGCATCTATTGGTATGCAAATTAGGGTTGAATACAGAGAAATATAAAAAAAAACTATTTTAAGACAATGTCTACGTATTTGATGGTATTATTGGATTGAAAATTAATTTCTGATTAAAATGATATAAAATGCATGCATGCAGTGAAGAAATTCGAAACGTTTGCATATAACCATTTCTAGGATCAAAATTCATAAACCAATAAAATAAAATAAACCAGTAATAAACAAATATTAAAAATAAATAATAAAATAGTTGTTATTATTTTGTTATTATTTTATTATTATTTTGTTATTATTTTATTATTACTTTATTATTATTTTTCGAGCGATTGCTTATGCGGCATCAAAAACTTTCATCTTGCAACTTACTCGAATCTCGGATTCACTCTAAACATCAAACAACATCGATGCTCAGTGGTTTCATGCGGCGAGTCTTGTAGTTTTGCAAAGTCTTACTCATGCGATTACGATTAGAAATGCATGCAAAGCGCAGCAATTGCATTCTCAGACTGCAAGAGCGCAGAGTTAAGTTTTCACTTTCGCGTTCGTGTTCTGCTTCGGATTCGTACTCGCGAGTACGAATACTTTCTGGTGTGTGCGCGCCATGTTACATATTCCAATGGCCAGACCAATAGAGGCGATCCGATGCATTTTAATGCGCGTGCGACCGACGAATGATAGATACTAACACACATTGCAATTTCATTGAATATCTACGGATGCTGTGTCGTCAAGATTCCGAGCGTATCGTTTGCAAATTACAACGTATTGCAAGTCAATTAAAATAAACACGAAACACATAAATTTAAATACGCCGTGGTTATAGAGAAATAGTCATCAAATCGGTTTGTGCCTGTCGTTCGCTGCATTTACGTCGATGATGAGTGGTGATTGTCACAGTGGGACTTGCAATTTCAATAAATATTAAGGAAAAGTAATGCTATAATTATTACTATTTTCTATAGTCGGCAATTTTATAAAATTATACAAAATTTAAAAAAAGAAATATCACTTTTTGCGATTTTATCAAAACTGGTGCGTTCTAGCAAAAAAAAGTTACTAAGATAAAATGAGCGTTAGTTAACTACAAACAACTTTTGTTTTAAACATTTTTTGTTATCTTCATTAACATAAGTGATAATCGTTGTTTCCGTACAAAAAATTCAACTGAACTTCATCAGTCTTGATTACTAATGTGTTTTGTGAGTTTGTATTTGATATTTTTGTATAATACTTATATAAAATATAAATTAAACATTTAGTGTTGTTTCTGGTTACATTCTGCATGAAATAACAACGAATCCTGCTCGCGCGCGCGCACACAGCGTAACTGAACCGTTAAGGCGACTTAATGTTGTTTATGTTGTTTTGTCTATTTTAAAATAGAATAAACTCACTCGTCTTCAATTCCGAGTTCAAGCAAGTTCACGATTAGACTTTTATTAATCGAATTTTCATTTTGTTCTATCAATCTAATTATAGCATTACAATTAATATCTACTATTAACACAATTTACGCTTTATTTATAATAGCCAACATTCTAACAATGCGTGTTTTGTTCGATGATTAATTTTTATACTCCGATTCAATTGAACAATAATATCTTCCTTATTAATT
This sequence comes from Atheta pasadenae, assembly GCA_030264155.1. NCBI lineage: Eukaryota > Metazoa > Arthropoda > Insecta > Coleoptera > Staphylinidae > Atheta > Atheta pasadenae. Next base: position 21,471 of record JARJDS010022633.1, on the reverse strand, counting down.
AACTGTTGTGCGTGTTATACACGTTTCATATTACATATTGATGCAATTTCTGCATTCGTAGGTGTTTTATCATTGAACGCGAGTATTTGCCATGGCAATATTGCACAAACGTGAATTTATGCAACGTGTTCTGCAAGTCGTTAGTTTCTAGTTTATATCTATTCGCTGGTACCTTCTGTGTCGATGCAAATGTTGCATAACAAAATGGAAATTAATGTTTCGATGCATCAGCGATTTAAATATCAATGACTATTTTTGGGTAGATTAGAAGCAATAAGTTACAAGCAAATAAATATTGTTTCTCACAATTGTTTCTGTGCCACCTTGATTATTCGATTACAAAAAGGTAAGCAATTGTTTTCAAAACAAACAAACAACAATCAATAACCAAGTGAAATAATAACACCAAGCAATAAAGATATCAATTGTTTGCAAGTTTGTTGTTGTTGTGCCATTACGAGAATAAGAGACTGTGTAGAGACGAGAGGAAATAGTGAAAAGAAAAGTCGTTTGACGTTAGAAAAACGTGGAGATTAATGCGATCCGGTCGAACGAAACGTAAAACGTGCATTGTTGCTCACGCCGTGCGGTAATCGACGTGGTAACGCGCCAGCAAACGGCATTGTTGTTGTGCGCGCGCGTTGCAACAATTTTAATAGGAATCGTATGCAATGTAATTTACAATTTGAATTGCGCGGCAGGCAGATACGTGTAAAACTGCACTCTTGTTGTTTGTGCACGCCGAATCGAAGTCATGTTGAATTCACCTTCTAGAATTCGAGAAATAAAAGAAATAGCAATAGTGCACCGAACGTAGAAAAAATGCGAGTAATTGCAACACGATCGGTGTTTTAACATCATTTGTGCAATGTTAAGAATTTCAGTGATTAATGCCCCACAAAGTAGTTATTTTCTTTTAAATTCTAAAAATAAAATGTAAATAAATATCAATCCCTTTCATTTTTTTTTCTTAAACTTGCATGAAGTTGACAATAAAGAAAGAATGAACAAAAGCAGCTTAAAACTCGAAAAGCTCGAAATGAAACGTTAAAATACGCACACAAAGCAACGCATAGCTAAGGGTATCATTATCATTATTACTTTGGCATTAATTTTTTACAATTTTTTTTGTCGACTTACAAAGGGTCTAAAGTCTTGAGTATGCTTCTCGACTTTCGTGACTTTGTATTTTCATTCCGCCGCGAGTTTCGTCTGTTTCTTGTCTTTATCTCCGAGCGTTTCCGATTGTTCTTTGGCTTTGATGCATTGTGAATGTTACAAAGTCGATTTTAATGTTTGAGTATTACAAAAAGACGTAAAATACCACGCCATATGTTATATTTCTCTGAATAAACAATTTTTATGTCAATTATTTCAACAACAATATTTTAAAAACTGAACATGACTAACGCCATCTACCAAGTTGTATTAATACTAACACAAACACTGATAGCTTCTGTTTGTAACCTCGCTAAAATGGCGTCCATACTTGAAAACCTAACCAAGTTATTAAACTTTCTTTAAGCAGTTAAAACTAAAATCAAATGCAAATACAAAATTATGTCATTCAATATTTCATTTTGTAAATAACAAACATATAATAGCAATAAGATTAATTTTACGATTCATAAAAGCAATAAATATTAATCACCATTAAGGGTGGTTTGAGTGTAGAAAGAAATTAACTGAAAATGTGTTTCTGACGATGAAAACACCTGTCGTTGATGGATAGTAAGTAATACTCAGAGTAATGAATAGCAACTTTATATCTTAATAAAACATCCACAAACTTAAGATTTATTATCTTATCTTAAGCCAAGTAAAGTAAATTAGCAAAATTGTGCCTTAAGTCCAAAAAAAGCGTTTAAATATCGATTAATACTAATAATGACTCCAAACAATAATTGTTTATGCACATAATTCCATAAATTAAAAACATTTACCAACTCACCGTAGTTGTATTGTAATTAATTACTATTTGAACCAAGCGCCGATACCGAATTAAGTAAATAACACGTTCGTCAAATTATTGATTCGTATTCGATCGTTAAAACCATCGAGAGACACAGGACAAGAATTTTAATGTTAATATTTTAATGTCGGCAATCATCGTTGGCTGCGTATCGGCAATATCATGCAATCATTCAATTATCTCTTGCATATTTAAACGGCGTAAACGTTCATTAGATGCCTACGATGAATTTTTCCAAGACGGTTACATCGTTGGACTCGTCTCCTGCTGTCAAAACACCACAGTTTGCAAGCGAAGGAGCCAAAGCAGAACGCGCCAACCAAGAAATACAGTTAGAAATTCGCTTATCGCAGACTGCTGCTGCTGCAGGAAGCAATGAGGAAGGAAGGAATGGGAGTGTAGACTGTCTGCCGGACTTTGCACACAAGCACAGTACAGTAACGCTAGTAAATCGTCATCAGGAACGATGATATAATGAAGAAATTGCAATTTACGATCATCACTTTGTAGCTAGCTGAGTAGTGCTAACAGGAATATCAGGAGACAGGTTGAAACAAGTTCATCACAACCAGGCGCCCGTGATTTATCTAATTAATCACCATGGCAACCTAATACCATATTGGACCTAGGACTTCCTGCTCACGCTCTAGTGACAACCATCATCGATTAGATTTAATTGACACATGACCCACAAACTAATTCTTAGCATTTAAAACACTCCGTATGTTCCAACATTAATTTCCTCTCATCTAAATGTGGTATATATACCATAGCAACATTTATGCTGCGAGTAATGTTTAGTGCGTAACTAGTTACGAGTTAGAAGCAAGGCAAGGAAGTGAATTTATTAATATAAGGGCGCAATTACCAGAATGACGGAACATCTTGTACCATCATGATTCGCAACGGCCCCAACCAGGCGGGCACTCTTGACGCGGTTTGCACTCAATTACGACTACAGACGGACCATGCCGCCATTTCCGACGCAATGGACGATAAACTAAGCGACCAGGTAACATCAAACTACAAGTTTGAATAATGATTCGATTAATTTATGTGCCGCATCATATCACATCACATCACACAAGGAAGAAGTACTTACGCATGCATAATATGCTTACTTCTTTATGGTTTTGTTTCTATTTTTAATGACCGGCAATAAATTTCCAATACTAATTAATTGCGATAATGGTCATCACAAAGAACTCAAGGTGCAATGTTAATGCTACAAACAAGAACACGTAGAAAAAGAAAAAAGTTGTACGACGACCAATACCCACATCTTTCAATATAATAATATAAAGTTTACAAGTAGTAAACTTTTGATATCATCTAAGGTCTGTTCTACAAGAACAAAGATGGGGATAAAGCCAGGTGAACATCATGTGTTCTGCGCAGACCACACCAACATATATCAACATCAGGATTAAATAAGTTTTCTATTATTTGGAAGTTTACTACACCCTCCAGTTATGTTTTTCTTTGTGAAAAGATGTAAGAAAACGCAATTTTTTTAAAGCTACAAAACGAATAAAAAAACCTTAATCTTCTTTAATAAGTGGATGTGGTTGTGCATGCTGATGAAGAACGACCGGCTGTTTCCCTTCATCGTTTCATCGTTGTTTAAGATGTGAGCTGAGGAACTGAGGAAGGAAACCAAAACCGGGGAAACAGAAACAGAGCAGCGGAGCCGGATGGTCGAGACCGAACATGGTCGCCCCGAGTTACGTGCTCGTAGAAAACGACGTCAAGGTAAACGTAAAATTCGATATTTTCAAGTAAGAAGTGAAATATTATCGACAGCACAAAAGCAAACAGCTGTTTAGTTTACTTCTTCGTTCTTCACTCTTCAGATCACATCTTCTTTTCTGTACTACATGCTACAATTTTATGTTTTTTTTTATTGTTTTTGTTTTGTTTTTCAATTGTTTTACTACATTTGTTTTATCGGTGTTGCTTTCATTCAAAAAATGTTTTTGTTGCAATTGTTAATCCCTTACTTTTGTTTAATGATGGTCCGTGTTGTTTGAGCACTAAACGTCAATTTTTGTAAAGTATATCCAAAATGGGGCCAAACACCCGTCGCCATAGTCGTCGCCCTCGCCGTGGTCGTTTTCTGGTGGACATTAAGCACACTAGCAGCAGCTGCCGCAGCTCCTCCTGCCTGTACATTAACTCCACTGATGGTATTGATGCTACTACCATTAGCCATCGATGCCATAGCCAAATTCGGTGCGACGCCATTTGATACCACCCCAACACTACCACTGCGTTGATATATCAAAAACATTATCACTTCCACAAAAACCACCCAACACACCAAACACTAAATTACCAATGTACACAAATTAACACATATTTAATGTTTTAATTGCTGATTTTAACTAATAATCACTAAAACTAAATTCTAAACATCCCAAACGCACAACCAAACTAAACTGAACCGCACTGCCCGACCGACGAATACACTTTGACCCTCTGGATGAGTACAGCGTTGGTGCAAACGCACAGTGCAGCAAACACTAAGGGGGTGGAAGTCTCCCGCCGCGATACTACTACCCTCGTTACCCTGCTACTAATCAACCCCAACGCATTTTATATAATAATCCCCGAAAACTCACCAATACACATCAACTACCTCGCAGTAGTAGTAGTAGTAGTAACAACTGCAACACACTAACCATCACATAGACAAACAAACACAACTACAACATATTTAATCCCCATATGTGTCATATGTGATGGTGTGGGTTTGCGTCCTACTGTGATGAAAGAGTGCAGCACGGCGTGCACAACGTCGAGGCACACAATAGGTTTTAATGCGCGCGTGCCCTTGAATGTGCGCGGCATGTGCACGTCGCGTTTTCTACCCCTGCAACGCGTCGAGATGCGTGCAGGCAAAGAAGGAAGAGCAGACGAGTGGCAGCAGCCACACACGATACTACTCTACTGGAAGAAGAATGGCATTTGAACACCAAAAAAAACTAAACCAAACCATAGACAAATAAGAGAATAAGAGATTCAAATGCGCGAGGGGAGATATGTGGTACACATGCACAGACGCTACAGCAGTACCCAGAACATCAGGCCATCAAAGGGTTAGACTATGAATGAATGAATAACCGAATTATGTGAATAATTGCTAAATTCCTCCTTGAATGTGTTACAAATTTTAGTATTTAAAAAATTACTCTTTGTATATTTAGAAATCTCCAATTTTGTTTCTATTTTCATTTTTAGTGAATAAAACGGTAAATATTTCAAAAGCACAAAAAAATTAAAACACCGACATTTTAACGGGTTTTGTGTTAGTTCCCAACAATTTCAGCGTTCGTTCTTCACTTAAAAGCATCTTGTATCTCTTTTTCTAGTAAAGAGTAAAGCTCGTTACTGTAATACTATAATAAGTATGTTAGAAATGACGAAACCGTGTGTTTAATACGCAAAAGAAGAAAACACAAAAAATAAAAACCACTTCTTCAAATATTCTCAACTCCTTCTCTGAACTAAGGTGCATATGAATATTTCTAATTCTAAAAAATATCCGCACGCTAGTCATGATACTCATGATCATTTATGCATTTAATGTTTTAGCGCTGATAGGTATTAGGCAACGACGCTGATGTAAAATAACGTTAAGAAGAGATTAAAGCTAAAGGTGGCCCAAGACATCAAGAAACTCAAGAAAGCTTTCGCGCACACACAATCTTAATCTTCAAATGTTCCATATATGAGAAGGCGACACTCTAAAAGGATTTATTGCTGTTAATAAACTTTATTGTTCTTCGCATTCAAGCATTCTGTGTGTGCCGAGTTGCTGAGTCGACGCGGTGTGGGCCGCAGATCTAAACCGACCTCTGCACCTTTTGCATTTTCAATTTTCACAATTCCAAACTTTCGTTTTCGGATATCTTCATTTAATCAAGCAATTCATCTTTTCTCCTCCAAAACAAATCCAATAAATTGTAAAACGTCTAAAACGTAATTTGATTCCAAGATTAATCAAAACCATTATCACTTGGTCGTGGCATTTAATTGAACATATGTTCAATTGTTCCAAAACTTCCTAGTCCAAGCCTAGTCTATGTGCGGCTAATAATTTTTTCGAGGGTGATATAATTGAGAATCAAGTTCCAAGCTGCACAACACAGAAAAAAAGACTCCCCCTTATCCAGTTATCCAGGCGTATAACCCAAGCTTCGATCGAGTAAGCAAGGAAACTACGTGCTGGCCATTCTTTGTCCGATAGGGCATCGGCTGGATCGTAAGCTCAAGCGAGGTCCGAGGACAATAACATGAATCATCGACTCTGAGCGCTATCCGTAGGTTGTAGGAGTGTGAGGTGCGCACGTGAGACTCGTCCTATGCACTGAAGAGTCCATCAGATGTTTAGATATTGCAAATTTAACTCAGTCACATCCACACAACCCTCTCATTTCTCATTCACAAGCCCCGTATAAAGTTTAGTTCATTCAACCACGTATATGGCATATACGCCATATACAAACCAAAAAAGTGGGGGGAGAAAAGAGCCTTGGGTGCATACTGTGTGTGGGATCAACTTACATATGCCACACTTTTTCATCGAGGTCTGCAAATCGTTGTTTTCTGCATAAATTGAAAACGCTCGGGTTACACACAGTGGGGAATTGTTTTAGCACCTCCATTCTAACAATTTAGCACATTACCCATCCATTTCGTCGAGGTAGATAATCAAAAAGCAAATATTTTTACTTTAAACAAGTCATTTCCTTTTTAAAGTAAAAAAATGTTAAACAAAAAAAGAACCAATGATATAAGGACACTTAATAGTAGTACATCCAAATAAAAAAAAATCCGATTCTCAGAAATTCGGTGAGATCGTGATGTTTGATCATCAACGATGCATTAAAGCAAAACCCGTACTCTCTATCTACTAGATACGAAAAGAAAAAAAAACGTATAAAAGTATAAGGTTGCATGTGATGTTCGTTCCCTTTTTCAGAGAGACACGACTCAGCTGAGAATGTACATTCAATCCGATGCGTACGCACACCCATTCCATCTTTTACGCACTTCATTCTTCGTCGCTTCTGTACAACAACCTCCAACAACAGCTGCCGCTGTACACAACACATCTCCTCCTCCGAAAACTCCTCCACCACCACCATGGATGGTATCTCTATTGATGGCGTTTTTATGCACACATTGCGCAAGTCCAAAAACGACGCATTACGCCAGAAGTTAAATAAAGACAGAAAGACATGAAGCGTAAATCCGTGCCAACGACTAATCCCAAACAGTCCTGCAAGCTTTCCTCTCCCTGCTGCGTACTGCGATTGATCCCATAGCCTGCTTACTTTATGCCATCATGCAGTAAGTAAAAAAAACACAAAAACTGAATCAGTTTGTAAATGTGTAAAATGTGAAACTGACACATCTAGTGTTACAATTTTATTGGGTTTATAGGCAACTCGGACTCAATAAACTCCAAAACAGTTTAGTGTTAGGGGTAGTAGCGTGTAACAAAGGGTGTCAGTTCTTGCGTCCGCGCATCGCAATTACACAACTAGTCGACTGATGAATGCACATTGCAAGCCTACAATGCGTGCGCGATGCATTTGTGCAACACAAACCCTCGTGTTCCATCATCCAATGCACCCCATACACAAAAAAAATAAACCCCACGTGGACACGGTTCGTGTTTAACCGGGCGTAATATGTTTCGATGCTTACACTCGCACACACGCGCACATTAATCCGTATTTTAATATCGAGATTTGATTTAATTAAAACAGGACAAATTTGATGATCCCTTATCTGTGGGGTGAAAAACAAAACAATAGTATTTCCCAATTCCCATAAACGCAACACCTCCAAAGTCAATCAGAATCAATTCAAATCACTTCTAACCGTAGAAAAGTGATTCAATTTTTTGTTTTCTTCTTTTCAAAGTCTTCGGTTATGCTTGCTGAACTCTTCACTCTCAGAATCACAATACTAGCCATATAATCGTGTGGCACTGTACTAGTGGTACCTGTACGTGACGTTGCTAGATGGAAACCTGCAGCATGTAACACGAAGGTACTAAAACTAACGCTCTGGTGTGGTGGAGTCGATGAGGACGCGAGGACGCTAACCCTGCGGCTCTGTACACTGAACATCAGAGTGCCAAGTGAACACGAGTCAACATTGCAGGAAAGTATACTAAAAGTCAGGCCATACTAAAAGTGAACGAAGGCTTGGTCTACAAAAACAAACGACAAGTCGGAAGAATAGTGCGGAGTGAAGAACAAACAATTCCTTGTACATTGTGTACTAGATCCAGTTCCTTCCTAAGTCTTTTTAAGTCTTTTGTCCATATTAAGTCTTCTTCTTCTAAGTGTCTTCTACGTGGGTGTGGGTCAATATGGTACAAATTTGCTGATATTAGTTATTGGTATTAAAAAAAGTAATAAATTCGGTAACTAGGATCAAGTTTAGGAGCGAAAAAATCTTCATTAGTGAATTTAATGTTGACCAAACACGTTTTTATGGTTTCATTAATCAATTCTAATCAAAACGGCGTTTGTGAAGCCCTAAAAATTATCACCTATCAGTGTTATGACACTGGCTTCACATACACGTCTTCTATACTTTCTTTCCCCCTAACCTGGACTTCTTTCTTCGTTTTTTTACTAGCAGTATTCGTACGATCGACACTTTTCCCTATTCCCTGCTTTCCCCATTTTTAGGAAACTAATGATTTCTTTCTCCCCGTTGCCAAGTGTCGAGAGAGCGTATTTTCTGCCCCCTCGTACAATTTTTTATCCAACATTTTCGTAACGGTAACATTCTCAGTCTATTTCCGTGTTAACCCCCAGTTTTAGTTCTTTTGTGCCTCGTAAGCCATCATCGAAAAAAGCTCTTTGATGTGTTCACGACGTATTTTTGGCAATACCGTTTGACTCTATATGCTGCGATCCCCAACCACAATGTTAAACAAACCAATACTGATCCTGTTAGCACATAATTGTCGTATGAGGTATGAGGACTTCATGTCGCTGAAAAGTGAACAACAACCAAAAAAAGGGGAGCAGGAACGGTTTTGGTCCAAAACACTTCCGATGCTTCCAAAACGCTGCTATGATGGAATAGCTTAGCCCGTGTTGAGTAAAAACACAAAGCGAACGAGTACAAAGCGTTAGCTATTTCCGTTTTGCGAGGCCTCGTCCTACTACCGCTTTTTGGCAATTTGCACATGGCTATTCCACGCACCGGAATACGCGCCATGATCGATTGATTCGCAATCTAATCACCGCCAAACCAATTTTCGCTCCATCGTTCCATTTTTACCCTTCGCCGCCATCGCCCATGCCAAAAAGGGTCTCATAATTAATGGCAGCGTCAACAGCCGGCATCTACGGCCGTACATCATGTCGAGCAATGTTGGTAATTTTGGTTTTTAATTTCGACCGTTAATAAAAACCCATTGGGTTTCTTTAAAAACCGCACGAAATTAGAATTAGCGCGCGCAAGCGCAAACTCCCCTCAATTCCCAATAATTTCATACAAAACTATACCTGAAACTTGCCAATGTATCAAAGCCCACATGCGTTCTTCAGCCTTTGCGAAATCGTGAGTGGTGAGTCCCGAATCCAAAGTGAACGAACTACAGAGTCTAGCCATAGCCCCACGTATGAATAAGAATTCAAACCGGGTAAACAGAAAGCAACAAAAACTAAAACGGCACATCACAATGTAAAAACGAAAAAAAAACAGCCAAACCCTACCTAACCAAACCAGTAAGTATAAGCGGGATAGAACAACTCACAACCCAATGGGTGTCGAGGGGTCCCATGGATATCAAATGCTCAAACGGAATTTTTTGTTTCATACAAAAAGACGACCTGCAGACTACCAAAAACCTAAACGACTACAAACGAATAACAATCATTTACGTCGGGCTTACACGGAATTGAAGACTGATAATTATAATTAAAGAACCAAACAAAATAAATGTTCAACGAAAGAAGAATACCATTACACACAAATTTATCGCGTAGAATATCAACTTCAGCATAAATATCTTGTTTAAGCAGTAAACTTGAACTTGTACTTTTTTACTGCATTGTTTTGAAACAAAACAAAAAAAAAAGTATTCCACGGCCGACATTCCTGCGACGATTACGGACGTTATAAAACGAAACCCAACAAAGTAAAGCGCGTGCGAGCGAGCGCACTTGTGCTTTCGTTCATGAAGGCAAAGAGAGTGTAATGAGCAAATTTCGGCATTACCAACAGCACCAACATTTTAATAAATTTCGTCGACACACAACTACAACAGACGAAGAGTCGCTGTTTCTTGTGCAATATTGTATAATCGAATTTCACGTACCATAACAAACAATTGAAGAGTCTAAAGACTAAATAACCATCAAAGTCAAGTTCACAACCAAAAATATTAAAAAAAAAATTATACATGAAAATCACCCAAATTAAACAAAAAATCCAAAACATAGAATAATTACCAAACAAGTTTGACATTTGTTTAGCATTTAAAACTTACGAAATTACTCTATTATCTCAATAGTTAGCACGCTTTATTTGCATACGTTAATTATTCGTAAAATTAAAGTTTGTAAGCGACCGGGGCCAGGCAGCAAGCCGGCAAACAGCAAACAATTTAATAACTATTTGAGTAATGCGTGAGCGTATGCATGCGGAGGAATTGCGAGTGGGGAATTGAGCCGAACCGCCAATGTTTCCTCGAGAAGCAAGCACGTACGCGTCGAGTGCATGCACATCGAACGCAAGCGTATTGCAAATGCATCTCAAATATGTGCAGACTTGGTGCTAGTGAATGCATCGAGTCATCGACTATACTCAATAGTAAGTACGGTTGTACTTACTCGTAGTAAATAGTAAATAAGTAAATACACAAAACACACACGCGTATTGTGCATATAATTTACTCGCTCGCATGCTCATAACTCTCATCAGAACTAGTGTTAGACGTTAGTCAACGAGAGCTAAGCCAAACCGCGAGTTAGGTGGAATAAAGAAAACACTTTTCCAAGAAGTCGTCGCCAGCAATTTACTCACTGACTGACGGCTGCTTTCAGTCTGCAGGTCGGTCGGTCGGTCTCTTGTGCCATCAGAGAGAATTCCACGTTTAGCTATGCCGTGCCATGCGATGACGATGAGCGCAAGCGTGTCGACCCGCTGCAGAGGGCTCCTCCTAGCTTTGTGGCTTCCATGTGAATGTGTCCAATGTATATAATTTTCTTTTATAAATAATTTATTACTATAATCGAAACTAAAGTTAAACTATGTACTATGTACTAAAACCGTACGAGTAGAACGTATTTGTAAATATTCAGACAAATTAATAATTTTGTTTTTATTATCTTTCAAATTTTAAGAATTAAGTTTAGATCAAGATTAGATTTTAATCGTTCCTCAAGTTTTGTATGTTCACACCCGGTATTTCTGTAATTAGCAGTAAACCAAGGCGTGAACCACAGTGAACGTAGTGTGCACTGTTGTAAAGTTGAAGAATGTCAATTTTTACACATTCTTAACACTTTTAAATACTAAATACTAGTATATAGTATCAAAATTTGTATTTCCAAAATTCCCATTACAACAAATTGCACATTTTATTGCAATGGGATTGTTAAAACTATCTTTAGACAATAATTTATAGAACAATGTCTTGAAATAGACCAAAACAGTCAAATGTTAAGTTAATAACAAAGATTTCTTCCTCCACACCCTTTGAAATAAAGAATAATAGTTTCTAAAATGAACCTTTCTATTTGGCCAACACTCTCATATAAAGACACTTTACTTTGTTGCAGGGAAGTTTAAATAATTTCCGTAAAAAAAACAAAAACGACAGCTTTAAGAATAAAGAAATCAGAGATTGGACTATTTTTGCTAAAAACCGAATAAAAATTAGATCCTCCTATATCTCTTTTGCAAGAAAGGATGTGGTTCTCCGAAAAGAGATATAACTGTCAAACTGCCTTTTTTACAAATAACTTCCACTTCACGTTAAAATTATGTTGTTTCATTTTGCAGTACATATTTCTCAAAAAGATAAACCAAAAAGCCTTTTTCGCGACCACAATCATGTGACTTGATATAAATTTAATAATTATATCAAGAAATGACACACATTGTCAACACTCATTGTTAAACATACAACTGTAGGTTTTGAAAAAACCAATAGGTTATTAGTATGGTTTGTTAACACATTGTTATCATGCGATTGGCATGTTTATGATAAGAATATAAGAATTCAGTCAACTATTACATGGTTGGAAGTCTCTTACGTGAATGTGGTATGAGTCAAACATCGATAAAAAAGCGACAAAAAAAATTGGCCTGTTACACTACTCCATAACTCCACTAAACAACTAAACGACGTTGCATCGTAGTTCACAAGGGGATATTTTTAGGTTAGGGACTTTGGGGTTCGGGGGACTTGGGGTACCAGAAAAAAAATCTCTGTTACGCTCACAATGAAGAGGACGATGGAGTCCTCTTCTTTAACTTCCACGGTATTCTTCGTATTCCCAACACACTTCGTACACCTTGGCTTGTGCATTCGATGCGATAAAACGTGAAACGTGCACGACGCAACACACACGTCCGACACCAAACGTCTATTTCTACGCCACGAAGTCGGATAGAACGAACCACAACGTAGTGTGCTGCGTTCAGACACATAAAATACGCTGCTACACACAAACCCGATGCAACTTCCAACCTCCAAGTAAGTTGGCTGGGAAGACATTTTGTTTTCGTCCGTTTCGAATTATAATATTGTACACAATCGTACATTGCGTTTAAATCACGTATAACGAAATATGACACTGAAGATCAATTTGCGATAATCGCGATAGCGAGCGCAGAATGTGTAATTAGATGTCACTGACTTGTGTTTGTTTTGATTGCGATTGGCGTGGTATTTTCGCCACAGCCTACTGGCGTGTTATTTCGGTAATGTAACACATCGCGCTGCATTTGTTTTTGTTTATTTTCGTTCGGAATGAAACAAAAGACAATCGCCTTGCATAATGAATGTTTGTCCATTAGTTGGCGTTGAACGAGACTCACCTATCTGAAGACTCGGAACTGTCGTATCGGTCCACACATCGTTTCTTCCTGCAGTCGTCGTCGCCGGGCGAGGCAGGCATGTTTATATCCAGCGTTAAATCCACATCGTGTCCTACGGTAGTGGCGGCGCACCCGCCACCGCTGTTCACCGCACTAGTACTCCCCTTCGTCGCACACAAACCACCAACAATGTCGTTCGCCGCCTCTGCACCGGTGGGCGCGCTCCCGCACAACTTCTCGCACAACAATCCGCCGCCGACACGCGCCTGCACCACCGCCACAACGTCCGCGTCCTGCCGCTCGGCCGTCGTGCGGCACGCCGCGTCTGCCATTTTGAGGTGAGCAGCTCTCCGCTCAGCAGCCCAGCACAAGCGAACGCGACCACGCAGCGCACACTGGCACACGCACACCCAAGCGCAGCACCGGCACCACCAGCGACCGCTTCCCAGCCCTCCCGACCATCGATACTGCCGTCTCTACGCGTATACACACTGGTAACGTACTCGCTCTCACACACACTCACGCTCGTGCTCGTTCGCTCGCTTGCACGCTACATGCACAACCGCATTCCGCTTACGCTGCGCGCTCTCGCTCGGCAGGCGACTGGTGCGACCGGCACGTTCGACGTTCGCTCCACAGTCGACGCGCTTTGTGTGCACCCTTCCCATTCGAACGCACCAATGCCGTCGCGCGCTACGAACCAAAGGCGCGCGCAACACGTTGGGACACGACGTCACCGACGCGGATATGCAGCGCGCGCTGAGCCGCACTCGGTCGCACTCGGTTCGCTTTCAATCAATGCGCTCTCACATGACGTCGCACTTCCTCACTCTCCCGTCAGCGTCGCTTGCAGTCTTCAACAAAACACAATCAATGCTGTTTTATACAAAGCGTTTCAAACAAACAAAATTAGAAAATATTCCTAAGAAACAAATAAACATCATGACAAAAAAACAACCAAATTCCAAACAACATAGAACAACTTAGTTTAAAACAAAAACAAAACAAACAAAAAAACAAAAAAAAACAACATAAAACCAAATTTCAAATATTGCCCCACCAAGTATACATAATAATATTTACTTGTACCGTACCGCCACCTATACGCATCTATTTAAACTACAATTATTCGCGCCACATTCTCACACTACGTCACAAATGTAAAAGAACGGGGTAGAAAAAGAGAAGAGAGTAAACAGTGGATGAACATTCTGATGGGAAGAGAGAGTAGAGCAGTGTGAAGCAGTGTGAAGCGAAATCATCCGTAATCCGTACATTGGCCCGCTTTTCATTCTTGCATGCGCGCTGCAACGGCGCGGCGCGTATAAAGTCGGATGTGTCGGAAGAGACGAAAGGGAGGCAGACGCGCGAGCGCAAGTGCCGCGACAATTACGGCACGCGGGCATTACGTAATTCGCGTTTATGGGTAAATGACATCTGGCGCGGCGTCATCATCGCGTCGTCATTCGCACGATTGTGGGTCGCATACCGCACACCATCGCAATTGCCCGTTCATGCGAATTGATTTTGACTTTGTCAATTCACTCAATACAACTCTACACAAAAAAAACAACAACACAATCATTTATTTACATCTTTTAACTTTACAAATTGACGGAATTGTTTTTGTTTTTAAAAATTAATAAACTAACCGCTAAAAATAAAATAAAAATATTAATAATTCTTTTGTTTTTATTTTTTTTTATTTTGAAAGGTTAATGATTAAAGGTTTTAAAAGTAACATTTTCTTTAGAAACAAAAGATGTTACCATAATTATTAATAATTTATAGTATTTTTTGAACATTTTTGATGTAAATTATAAAAAATATAGCGTTCATTTAACGTATTTTAATGAACATAAACTTAAACACAACAAAACATGTTTATTTCAACGTTTCATAAATTTACGCTACTTTTTTTTGTTTTGTTTATGTTCGTTTACAACACGTGCATTTGAATCACTTGTTTTATTTTAGAATTACGATATTAAGTGAATTGTCGCGACATCTGTTGATGAATTTCTTATATACATTTTCATCAAGAAAGAGTGAACTGCACGCGGATTGCCCACTCTTCCTTAACGTCCGTCACCATTCTCACTAATGCAACTAATCACAACTAATACTGTTCGATTTTTATAAGAAGACAAAAGTTCAAAGTTAAATAATATTTCATAAAACTGACAAAATTAAACTTAAAAAACCTATTTTTTTTGTAATAACATAATAATTAACAGAAATACTAGCTAAAAACTGAATAGTTCGAATAAACATTGAAAATATTACTGGAATGTTTTCTTATCAATTATAACTTATCACAAAAATACTTTCCCTAGTATTTTGTTTCGTCTAGAACGAAACTTTTAGTTTCAACTTCGCTTTTGCGTACTTAAATTGTTTCTAAAACTCAAAACTCATGCTACTTTAAAATATTAATCCTATAAATATGTCACTATCAACCGCTGTTGATCTAAACCTTAAAATTTGTGCAGATCAAGTCAATCATGTGTTATTTGATAATCCAGATATTGGAATACAAAGTAAGTACTCACAACGATTTCAAAAAAATATTATTTACCAACTAAACAAACGTTGTTCTTGTTTTCAGTGTTGGATGCATGGGGAAAACCACAAGATAGTTATTATTCCGGCCAAATCGTCAGTCTTGGAAATTATGACCAATGCGTTGATATCAATGAATTAACTCCTGTAGGTGTAATTCACGGCAAATATTGTTTAATTAAACTGGTGAATATAACAATGACGTTTATGGGTTTCGGCGCATGCGTACCAGATGTTTGTGAAGTCGTACCTGTTCAAGGAACTGAAATTATTTGCAACACTAAGGATAGTTATGGTGTACTTGATTTTTATGATTATTGTTTTTTGTATGTGTTTTAGTTTATTTTAATTACTTGGTTAATTGCATTGTTTTCCAATTAATTTTTTGTTTTATTTTAGAGCTGTTTTGGCTTTTTTTGGTTTAGTAATGATTTTAAGCACAATTTACGACTGGTACACAAGAAAACACGAATTAAAACAAAATCCTTTCTATATTGTATTTTCGGTTATCACTAACGGTGAGAAATTATTTGAAACAAACATTGGTGAAGATCAAATTTCTTGCTTGGCTGGATTAAGAGTTATAAGTATGATTTGGATTATTTGTGGGCATCGATATTTTGTTTTACAGATTATCCCAGTAAAAAATTCGTTAAAAGCATTTTCGGTGTGTTAATTTACAATCAGATTATGTGTCAATTTTTGTTGACTAATTTGAGTTAAACCGTTAAAGTTGTGCCTTAAATTAATCAATAAAAATTATCACGTGAGATCGTGCCTTAATAAAAGGAATATTTATCAATATAAATTATTTCAGTTTTTATTTAGCCACGAATCATTCTACATCCAAGCTGCGTATTTAGCCGTAGATACATTTTTGTATCTTGGTGGATTTGTTTTGGCGTATCAATGTTTTAAAAACCGGAATAAATTAGCATTGACGATTCCTACTATACCATATTTTTATATACATCGTATTTTGAGGTTAGTAACCACAAAACAATCAAAAACAAAATATAACCTACAAAACCTTATAATTGTGTATTGTGTATTATATTAGTGTATTGTTTTAGGATATTACCACCATTGTTAATACTTTATTTCAGTCATCTAACATTATTAAGACGTCTATCTTCAGGTCCAATATGGCAGGACCTTATCGAAAAACTTAGACAACCATGTCTTGATCATTGGCTACCCTATTTCCTTTTTATTCAAAATTATTTGTACGTGAGTGTTCGAGAAGAAGTAAGTCTAGTTATGTAAAATAATAAAAACATAACCCAACATAACCAAAGAATTATTTTGTTTTTTTAGTGTTTGCCCCACACGTGGTACTTAAACGTGGACCTACAACTATATTTCTTCACACCAATAATTCTTATTCCATGTACAAAACTTTTAAAGCAAAACCAAGTTGGGAAGTGTTATTCATTCCTGACTATTTCGCTGTTATTGAGTATATTTATTCCGATGATTGTTATGTTTAAAGTACCATACGAGTAAGTGTTTTAAAATGTGAGGTTAGGTTATTATAGGTTATGTATAATATAATTTTTCATTTTTAGGTATACACATTCCTACACAAGGATATCTCCTTATATCATTGGCATAATGATGGGTTTGTTTGTTTTGGAAAACAAAGATAAAAATAATGTTAAAATAACAAAGGTTTGTTATCTTTGTTATCATTGTGTGTTAAACGTTATTTGTTCATTTAAAAAATGTTTTTAATTTTATTTTTAATTTTTAGGTGTTTTATTATTTTATGTGGGCTTTAACGCTTTTATTAATCTCTCTTTGTGTTTATTACACACAAACTACTTTAGTTCATCCTGAAGCTCACTTTAATAACAATATGATTGTTACCTTTGGGCGTCCTGCATGGGGATTAAGTTTATCTTGGATTATTTTTTGTTGTATTACAGGAAAAACTAGTAAGTTTATTATTGTTACAAAAAGTGAGATTTTAAGGTTAAATTTTAAGGTTAAAAGTAAACACTTACCATTTTCGCTTTGTTTTCAGAAACAATAAACAACTTCTTATCCAATTCTTTGTTTCTTGTAATGGGAAGGTTGAGTTACAGCATGTATTTGTTGCAATCACTTGTTTTGTTAATATCAATGGGACCTACAAGAACGCCACTTATATTTTCGTTTTGGGAAGCTGTAAGTAATGCATGTTTTTAATAACATAAATAATTAATTTTAAAATATTTAACAATTAATGTTTGTTGTTTTGTTTGTTTTAGTTCCATGGAAACTTTTGTGACTTATTCTTGATTTGTATATTTTCAATTGTTTTTGTTTTGTCCTTTGAATCACCAATTATTGCAATGACAAAGCTGTTATTGCAACAAAGGGAACCACAATTTAACAAAACGAATGTAAAGTTAAATAAACATTGAATAAACTCAAATAAACAATAATTGTGAAAGCGATTGTTAAGAAAATCCTATAGATGGCGTTACAAATCACTAAAAATTTCTAACTATGCTTAAAAAAATATAAAAATACTAATAATAGTTTAGTTAGTTATACACAATTAAAATAAATACTAACTAAGTACAAATAAACAAATTAAAATTATTAGTTAATAAATAAAAACTAACAATGACGTCATTCAGTATTGTTTATAACAATTTCAAGAAACAACGCGTTGTTTTTCACATGACTAGACTTCAACAACGTTGTATGTGGAATGAACATATACTGCGTTGAAGATTCCTGCGGATCATCAGCCACATCATCAGGATAATTACGTTTTGCGGTGATATAACGTACAAAATCTTTTGGCTGAAATAAGCAATTACATTAATATAATTTTATTTCTAAATTATAATTGGTACTTACTTTTTCTATGTTTTCTAAATCTTTTAAAAGTATATTAGCTTCAACACGACACGGCCATTTTAGTAAATCGTCATAATCACCCTTCATAACGTGTAAACACGCCAACATATGACGACCACGCCATTTTTTTAAACCATTTAAGTGAACAACAAGCTAAATCAACAGAAAACAATCGGATTTTAAGGTTATCCTTATTCTTACTAAGATTATAAATGTGAAAGTGTGTTTGTTCGAGCATCACGTAAAAACTACTTAACCGATCATTATGAAACTTTGTACAAGCATTGTCAGAGGTCATAGAAAGGACATAGGGTGCTTGCAGATTTTGAAAATTAAAAAAAAAATTGAAGAGAAATAAATTTGTTTTCCGTACTAACCGCACAAAAGCATGCAAAGTTATGGTTGACTGTCAATCACGAGCCGTGATAAAAAAATATAGTTAAGGGTAAATTATTTAAAATCTAGTAAACTATAATTTATTTAAATTAATTAACTTACCCTAACTCTATACCCGTAATCCTTAGTATAAAACACTGGACTTTTAATTGGAATCTTCTCATTCGCTTTAGCATTATCCATTTTCAACTGCAAATCACTAATTTTCCAAACTAACCTCCCCGGTTGTGTGGCAATCAACCCTTGTATATTCTCAAACGACCTTTCCGTAACCTCCACATTCAAATTAATTTCGGCAAGTGATCGTTTCAAATCCCCAATTTGTGCATTTTGTAATTTATTTTTTTCAACCAAACTATTACAATCCCCAACCACCTGTTCCAAGTCTTTCCTTAAAACATCAATCTCCACCTTTAACTGCGCATTCAAACTGTTAAAATTTAAATTCTCCTTTGTCAAATCCTCAATTTGTTTGTAAAAATCTCCATTTACTCCCAGTAGTTTTTTAAACTCTTGCTGAAAATAACTATCACAATTCTTCAATTGCGTAGCAATGTCATTCTGAAATTGTCTACTCTCAACCTGCTCATTCTTCAACGTCAATTGCTGACTATTCAACGCAGTTCGCAACTGCGTTAAATCCTTCACCAACTCTTGCAACCGATGCGTGTTCACATCATTCTTACTATTCGCATTCATAGCTCGAAATTCACCCACAATCATATCAAGTTGGTACTGCACATTTGTGCGCCAATCCACTAAAGTTTTATTTTGACTTTGTACCATTTTCACGTCGGATATTAATTGAGTAATACGAAACTCAAGTTGACGTATTGAATCGTTATGTAGTTGATGTCCACGCTTAAACTTATCATTCAATTGTTCGTATTTCTGGCTTACATCCATTACCATATTGTTGTTGTGTAGTTGTGAAGATTGCTGGTATTGGGTTTGTTGTTGTTGATAATAAGGACTCGGTGATGGCGGTTGTGAATGTGTTGGAGGTTTATAACTCCGAGGAAGTGTTCCGGTGCGTACGAAAACACTTTGTTGACTTCCTCGTGGATAAGTGTCATATCCCGTTGCGCTCAAAAGACTTTCAGTACTTCTTGCTGATCTCAATCGTGTATTGCGGCATTCTTGTAGATGTTGATGTTTGGTGTTGCGGGGGATATAAGCTCCGCATTTGTTGACACATGGTTCGAGTACGTAGCCACATTGTGCTGCATGTTGCTAAAAACATTGAGTATTGAAGTTAACATTAAATAAAATTATGATTTATATTGAATGTTTGTTTAGAATATTATGGCTAAACATTGTTTGTTTAGTGTAAAGTGCAAAATAAACATCGTTATCTTTGATTGCATCAGATGTTTTGCTTTGCACTTTACTCATTTCCTATACCTATAATTCCTGGATTAGTAATAGATCATTTTAATTAATATATTTTTTTAATATTACTTACTTCCACTGTTTCGTTCCGTAGCACTTTGCGGCAGAAATAACACTGAGTTCCGTTAGTGTTCATATCGTTTGTTAGTTTGTTGATCGTCTTTTGTTTTCAACGCCAACTAAATAAAACTCTAATTCTACTTGTTTGCAAGCAAACTTTTGTTTTGTTTCACAATTCAAAATTAATAAATTTAAACATAAAAAAGAAACTGGTTTGAATTAATTGAATAGATACAGTTTCAATGTATGATACGACTTCAATTAGAAGCGAACCGTAACTGGGCCACAAGTGTAGACTTATCTCGCCGAATTATCGAGCGCGTTGATAAAACAAACGAAAAAGTTTGCTAGATAACGGTGCTACACATACATACATACAGTACGCATGTAATAATACACTTATAGAACATAGGTAGTACTATTTCATGCGACGATGCGCGTCTAAACTAAAAGACCAATATTTTGCAACGCTTCGTTGACTAATTGATGAATAATACCGGGTTGAGTATACAACAATCATTAGGTACTGTTTGAGTATAGAGTGTGTACACATGCGTAACGTTTCTTTCAATTTTGAGAATGAATCAGACTATACAAAAGTGTACAATGCACAAAACAAAATAATATCACATTACGTTGCATCTCTACTGTGTGTTGGTTTTATTACTTATTTTTAGTTAGGTACTAAATGTGTTTATGAAATGTAAGTAAAAAGCATTCATTATTCAACTTCGCTGAAACAAAGCAATAATACTGACCATACAGACTATTTTTTTTTTTTTTTTTTGGGTGTTAGTATTATGTATTTAACGCATCAACTACTATGGTTATTAGCGCCGAAACCTTACTACTGATATATATAATTGCAGATATACATATCATATATAATATATATATGAGTAAAGTTGCAATTTATTCCCGGGCTCTCTAAGTATTTGAACCTGCGATATCCTGATCAACAACTGAGGATGTTGACCACTCGACCACCGAGCCGGTCTCCAGTTTCATGTTTTCGAATTTGTAAAGGAAGATTGTGTGACGGACACGTCTCTTTTGCCGCGCCGATCGCGTTCGTGAATCATGAAGCGCGCGCAACCCCTGTTGCGCACGTCTTATCGGTCTTAGCGCAAGGTTGCCTAAGGTCAGCAACC